>PVHY01000035.1:223084-411955 GCA_004024945.1 Uropsilus gracilis
AGGAGGGAGGGAGGGAGGGAGGGAGGGAAGATGTTATGAAAGGAAAAAACTAAGCATGGGACAAGGGAAACAGGGAATGGGAGGTCTAGAGGGTGGAGAGTTACTCTCTATGAGGTGGTCAGGGGAGGCCTCTAATAAAATTGACATTTGAGCAGGGATCTAGAGAAAGTGAAAGAGCAAGAGTGAGATGTGTCTAGAGAATAGGATCCATGTTGATAAAACAGTGGATCAAGAGGCACCATGGTCACAGAAAGCTTGGCATGATGATTAATTTCTCTAAAAGTTTAGCAATCTATGCATCATTGGGTCACTGCAGATAAATACCTATTCCTTTAAGTCCCCAAACACAAAATTCTACCAATTTTGAAGAAAAAACATTGAAAATATGTGATGGAACTCTCTGCCCTGTTAGATAGCCTAAAGTCAAATCTTTCTAATGACTCAGAAGAATGTGTAAGCAATAGTGTCTACTCCTGTATGTCATATGCATGAAACCTATGACCACATTTTACACATTCTCTTACTCCTTGAACTCCAGTCTTACTCAGCACTGTTATAATGCTAGAAATAAGAAAAATATCAAAGTGGACAAGTCCCTACCCGCAGACAGTTTACGGTCTGACAAGGGAGAAAGTTATCATTCAATGAATGTGTATCACTGTAATCTGAATTTATGCACTGAAGGATTGTGCTGAGGTTCCATGAGATGAGGAATGGACACAGGAACAGCATAGGCAAAAGTGCTAAGATGCAAGAGAAAAAGTTGGGGATCTGGGAGTAAAGGAATGCAGTCTATGTGGATCCCAGAGCCTGAGAAAAGCAATAAATCTTGGTTTGAGAAGGCCTGTACATCTCAGCGGGCTGGATTTTGTACTGTTTGGTACTGATCAAATGGGAAACCAGTTGAGAGATTCTAGACAGGAGAGAGATATAATAAAATAAAGATTTTCAAATGACCTCACTCACTGCACAGCAAGAAGGCAGAGGCAGCAAGGGTGATGCCAGGGGACATTTCACTGCAGGCATGAAGAGTGGGGGTCTTTACTGAACTAGAACAGTACTGGTAGAGACAGAGAACAGACAGAGAAGTCAAGAATCATTAAAGAACTAAAACCATTGAGGCTTAGTTTTGAACTCAAATTCAGGTGATTAAAAGATCATGCATTGACAGATGAGTGGAAAAGAAGTGATATATATCCACAATGGAATCTACTCACCTAAAAAAAGATGAAATACCATCATCTGTCATAACATAGTTGGAACTGGAAGGGATTATGCTTAGTGAAATAAACCAAAGATAAAAACCATATGATTTAATTCATATAAGACACAATCAAAAAATGAATTAAATAAATTTTAAAATAACTTTACACTGCAAGATTAAATCTGTGAAAGATCAGGAAGTAGGTATATGAGATTTTAAAAAAAGGGCCCAATTTTATGAAGAATAGAATTTAACTTTTGGTGGTAAATACTATGTGGTAGATAATAGTATGTGATCTATAATGATATACAACTGAAACTATATAATGACATGTTAATGCTTCTTCAATAAAATAAAATTCTTAAGATGTCATGGGTAACTCCTACTTGACTTTGGACTCATAATGATGCCATCACATTCATTTGTTGGAAAAATAAACCAATAAAAAGAATTAGAAACAGCAAGACATTTTAGCTCTGGCACTGAACACAGCACACAATCTCTCTCTTGCCTTCTGCAGCTAGGCTGTCAGTGGTATGTGGATCCCTGGTATTCAAATCCACTGTGCCCTGCAGAGTTGGTTCTTAGCTGAGAAGGGTCCCTCACCAAAAAAATGAAAGGGAAGTCAGCAGTTATATTAGACTCAGTTAAATGAGCTCCTGCTCTAACTTCACTATCCAGGCACTTAGCTAATCACACCTACAAAGAAATCAGCAAACTGGTGACTCATTAGGGTTTTCTTTTCAAGAGAGCAAAGCACCTAAATAAAGATCCTGCATTTAGCATACAATACTAAGAAGTCATCTGAGCAGTAGTGATTTGGGAGAACTTCAAGTGTGGCATTTAAGTTTGAGAGGGGAAGTTAGAAATCAGAGAACTGATCTCACAAACAAAAAGCTTTTATAACAGCCTGTCCTGGCTAAGACAGTAATGAGAGGACAAAGAGAAAAGCATCCTCCTCCTAATACAAAGGAAACCTAGGAAAGTGGCTTCTTTAAAAAAAGCAGGTGAAAATAAGAATTTTAGTGTCGTCCAGAGTGACTATTCTTCCTCTATGCTAGAAATAGCTAAAAGAATCTAAGTCACTCATTGGGTCCTAAGCAAGAAGGTGCTTAGAAATAAGTCTGAAATCAAACAGCATTATAATAGATACTTGTAGCAGCTTCTAATATATTGATCTTCCTAAACGAACTTTATGTACTGCAAGATCACCCATTCATGCTGCCAAGAGTGTGAGGATAATATCTGTAGCTTATTTGCCTATAGTAGTAAGTAGGTCCATCATAAATCCAATTTCTTCTGAAACCAGGTGTAGAGTGGATTCTTGTATTTTGAAGTCGTGAAAAGTATTCCAATGACACATGGGTAAGTTGAAAGAGGCAAATTCATTTAAGAAAGACAAAGAGACACACTGGAAATAAATAAGATAGAAAAGTAAGACACCCTGGCCTGAGAAAGTTCAGGGTGGGATAGAGGAGAATACTTTGTGGTTACCCCACAAATCTTATGTCATAAACTTCATATTTATATTCTAAGAAACCCATCAGTCTGTCATTGTGATTGGCTGAAGTCACAGAGAGGCAGGATTTCTTTAGCTTGGGTTTGCCACTGAATTTGTTATATCTCATTTTTTTAATTAATTATCTAATTAATTTAACATCAGTAAATAGTTATTAGGATATCTCCCCATCTCTGATGGCCCTCCAATCATTCAGAATCCTCTCTCTTTGTTATTTGTTAAGTCCATAAGTCTCTTTCTTTCCTGTGGCAATGTGCTTTCTCTGGGTAAGGGATTATGTTCTTGGGACACCGCATACTTTGTAGACAGGTTTTCAGTCTTAGAATGGGTGCTCACCAGAAATCAATGAACCACATTCCCATTTCCAAGAGGCCACCTAAGAGAGCAAGGTGCCCCTCACCATACCATGTTTTATATCATGCTAAAGTCCTTTCCATGCTTTGTTTCCTGAGACCCCCCCCCACCCCACGCGGTGAACTTGTCTCAGGTGCCCTCAGTCTGGCCATGGTCTTTTATGTTTATTTTTCATTTTTTTTCATAGTCTTTTTTTGGAGGTGCCCTTACTTACCTAGTCTAGTCCTAGGGAATTAGTCTATCCCTGGCCTCACTTTCTTTGACCATAGGTTTTGTGTGTGTGTGTGTGTGTGTGTGTATATACACACACATATATGCATATATACATATATATGTATATATACATACATATACACACATATATGTATATGTATCCAAATGCCTAAATTGCCTTACCCCTGAATTTCCAAACCAGAGAACATGAGTTCTCAGGAGGTATGCATTATCAAGGTAGGGATGGAAAGCCACAAAATTCTAAGTCAACCCTTTTGTGGAAGTTAAGATTAAATAATTTTAAATTGAAGCAATAATGATTGCACAGCATAAAAGGCAAAAATTAACTGAGTATTAGAGAAAAAAGCACAAGATTTCAAAATCATTTCATTGTTGTGACTTCCCCATCAGCAGACCTCTTGGGAAAGATGATGAGATACAGGCAGATTGCTTCACCAGGCACTGCAGGCCCAGCAATCAGGGCCCAAAGTCTTTCCAGAGTCGAGGGAAGTACTCTTTCCATTTTAAAATCAGAAGAAAATAATTGTCAGAGAGTGGAGAATCTTGCTTCTGCACCCTTAGGGTCTTATGGCTAGCCCAATATTTAAACGGACACAGACAGATTAAAAGAAGAGAAGACTAATTTCATTCACACACAGGGAGGCCCCATGTAAACGTGGGTCCAGAGGATGGTCAACCAAGACAGTTTATGTACTTTTTAGACAAAAGGAACAATGAGTTTGAAACAAAATGACAGAAAAAGGAGATTCTAAGTTTACACACTAATCTAGAGAAGGAATTGTACGATTTATTTTGAAAACTCCTTTTGAAAACTCCGCAGTGATAAGGAAATCTTCCTATCTCCAACTACAGGGAGAATAACCTTCATATTAAAGATTTATTCCCCACTTTAAAGAGTAACATCAGGATGAGTATCATTCCTTCATCTACTGTTTTTAAAGCAGATGCAATTCGAAATAACCAGCAGGCTACTCTGAAATTCTTGGGGTAGCCTGTTCTAAACCCTGACACCATTAACTCTTACATCAAAGAAAGTGTTTTAACGTTTAATGTTAATAAAGTCATCATCAGACCAAAATAGGTTTTCAATGGAGTTAGAGTATTTGTGGCCCACAAGCATCAAAGTGTGGCTCTGAGAATTTAGTCTCCAAACCTCAGAATGCAGATGACAGTGATATTCATGAAACCATGGTGCTTCCAATACCACCATGATTGGACCAGTCAATGGTAAATATTTTTCATTTAAAAATATATACTTTATTTTAATCTGTATGTAAAAATAGTAGGTTTCTCATTTGTGATGGCAGTAAAGCCTCCTTTCTTGAAATTTGATTAATTAATGAATTTTATGAAAAATATTAAGTAAAAATATACAGATGCTGGAAAGATGAGCCCCTAAAATGTGATTTTTAAATGACATATATATCCTGAATTTGTGGTTCACACTGTTTGAAGAACAAGAAATATTTGTTGGTTAGAACAAAGCATCTCCTTTCACTCACATATAAAATGCCCCTACATAACTCTTGCATTGTATGGACAGAGGCAGATCATTAAGAAAGATATCCCATAAGAATAAGACATTCACATAAAAATGAGATCAACAAGTTTAGTCCTACAAGCTGGGATAATTTTGCAAGGGTCAGACAGCTCCAGGGTATAAAGTAATCACTCTGGAGGAAGTTGGAGTCTGAAGTCTGGAGGAGGTTGAATTCAGATTCCTAAGAGGCAGACGCATATCCGTAGATTGATTAACCTTATTCAACATAAATTTGACACTTTTCCCCTAAGTCACCTGTCTGTGTCCTATCAAAAAAGGATGATGAAAAGTTAGAGTAATTTTCTGGCATGTGATATCAAACATTCCAATAATTCATTCCACTTCAGTCATGTTTTGGATGTATTAGTTCCCCAGAGCAGAGAGTGATCTACTCTTACACACCGAAGCAGCCGGCGGCATACAGGACCTTCTAAAAGTAGTATTCTAGGGTTTCTTTTGTTAATTGGTTTCTTAGATTTATCAGCTCAGAGAGAAGAGGCTCATCTACTCCAAAAGCACAACAATCTTGACATTTTTGAAAACCAATGATTTTTTACCCAAAGAACTGCAAAAAGGAGAGTCAAAAGAAAAATATTCTATACCCTTCTCATGAACATTAAGAAATACAAAACACTTAAAACACAGACTACAACCATACTGAGAACATTTTGATGAGGATAAATAAGATTCTCAGTTAGTTGATTCACCTCTGACAGTAGTGGTTATATATACCATTGTCCTTAGAAATAAGTAGATTCAGGATTTGAACTTGTTACTTTAAAAGAGGAACTCAATCATTAATCTAGATTCCTTCCACTTAACAAAAAAACTAACATTTTTTTGAGTGCTCATTTTATTCCTGAAACTTTTAAGTGTATTTAACATATTATGTCATTCAATCCTTAATTGGTAGATACTGTTATTATTCCCATTTTTCAGCAGAGAAAATCATGGTATAGAGAGGTTAAGCAAATAATCTAGGTTCAACATCTAATAAGTGACAGAGTAGTTAAGAGCTTTAATGTCAAAGCCTGTGCTCTTAGGTACTTTATTTTGCTGCTTTTTATAATTATACCTAAATCTCATTATTTCATTTATTAATCCCAACAACCATGGGATTATGTGCATATATGCATATGAACGCATGCAGAGAGAGAAAATGGTGTCTGTGTGTGTATTTGTGTATACATAATGATTTTCCATCTCCATAAAACATTTGAAAAATCTCTCAACCCTTGAAGGAAAGTCATCGTAGATACTATATGATTCATAATACGAAGTACTTGCATTATGCATCACCTGTCTCATCTTTCCATTAGGTGATTTGATTGAATCTTCTTTTTTTAAAAGAACAGAGTTCATTCATTTCCATATTCCTGTTCACTTTATCATTTTAGTATGAAATATAACAGCACCAAAGAAAGTTGTGTGGTACCTTAAAGGACAGAGTTTTAGAGCTATTGCTAAATTTATAAAACTTGAAAGGAAATTCTCCAATACCTAAGAGTGGCCAGATCTGTCAAATATTTGTGAACTCTCAACTGAAGTATTTGTAAGACTCCACATCACGTATCCTGGTTACTATCAGAGCTGAGAAGTTGTCCCTTCTTCTCTTTCCTTATCCAGGTGTGTGACATATCTACGTGGAGTGTGAAAAGCCAGCATACTCAGCTTCCCAGGGAAATAACTGAACACAAGGTTAATTGGGCTATTTCAGGAGCCCTGCCAATCATGAATCTGTATCAATGCTTTTTCCTTATTTGGAATGGAATAATGGACCGAATCAAACGAGCTATAAGTCTCAGAGCCAATGAGGTGGCCTAATTTCATGCTTCCCAAATTTAAAAGTGCATCTAAATCACAGGAGAATCTTGTTGAAAAGAAGGCTTGGATTCAGTGAGTCTGTGAGGACCCCAGAGTCTGTATTTCTAACCATTTCCCAGGCACGTTCTGCTGCTGGTTCTGCTGCTAGACAGCAGGTGTGTTAGGAAAAGCAAGGTCTAGCTCAGAGGCAGATAAACACACAAAAATAACCAAACAAATAAAAAGTATGTATTTGGGTTTCTGAAAGGTTCATTTTAGGTTCAAATTGAGAGTGCACTATGAATGTTTCCATTCACTTCACATGGCATTAAAAATTCTAAAAAATCCTTAAAAATAATCATTTTAAATGTTCAAATTCTAAAGGTTATTTCACTCTAACTATAGAGGGAAAGCATTTAACTCTATTCCGTATACAAAGTTAAAGGAGCCTCCACTGTCACTTAGCCATGTGTTCTCTTGTGTCCTTTTAGCTACAAGTTTCAAATTCTCCAAAATGGCTAATATTTCATGTAACTCTATGTTATAGTCCTTAAAAGTAGAACTCAGACTATTTTGAATGCAAGGTTTGGTATTTCTATGTAAATAAGGTATTATTTTGCCATATATTTTAGTGAACCAAGTACATGCAGTACAAATTCCTTGGAGGAAATGCTTTAATACTGAAGAACAACTTGTGATTAACATATCAATAGGAAAAATAAACAGTCAATATAAGATACCTGAGGATACTTAGGGATAGAGATTTTCCAACAAACTTCTTAAATTTCTGTTGATACTCAAATTACTTGGGAAATTCTTTATTCTAAAAACACCTTAAAAGGTCAAGTTCAGCTCAGGTCTCCTCTCAGAATTAATAAGGCTTTTGATATATTTAGAAATGCAGAAGTGGTGTCAAGGTTTACTTGACTGATACAAAGAGACTTCTGGAATAACTGCATATTTTGATTGGGTTTTTCTTTAAGCCACTTACCCTTTTAAGTGGGATATTTTTTAAAAGATTTCCTTCAACATACGGCAAAATTACAAGGTCTCTTGTGAGCAGCAGGATAACTCTATTAAATGCTCAGATAGAAATAAAACATGTAAACAATGCTTGTCAGTGTGATTCCTGCTGTAAACGGGACAACTATAGATTGTAGTCCTCCATTAAATCAGAAATTTCTAAATGAAAGGCTGATCATGGAACTCCTGAGCTGAGCAGCAGCTTCACCACATTTCCTTTCATTCTTCCTATGAATTAAATCTTAAGTCTTTGGTATCAAAGCGTTGTTGGAGGGCTCAACTCCAGGTTGTACCACTTACTGCCAGTGTGACCTAAGGCAAGTCAGACTTTCCAAGGTTCAGACTCTTCATCCACAGAAGAGACCAAATGATTAAGAGTCTACTTCAGGTCTACTTCACATTGTGAAATGGTATTTCACACAATGGCATTCTGTCTCTATGCACACCATACATATGTGTTTTCGTATGAGTAGAGCTTCTATTATTAGCAGAATAAGGTTGGTTCTTGAGTTTTAAAGAGACACCAGGAAAAAAAAATTCAACAATCATCACTCAAGCACCTATTAAATCTATGAAACTCCTGGCCACAAAGAGAGAAGCCAGGGTTAAAAATTTAAAGAGATTGGTTTCTTACAAACTACAGTTCTGAAAGCAGTTTTAACCTCTAAGGGGTCAAGTCTAGAGACACAGTGATGTTGAAAGAAGTAGTGACCCTCTCTCACCAGTGTTGGGTTCCACCACCTGCCATCACAAATGCAAACACAAAGACTTTTGCTGCAGAAAAAAAAGAGTCAAAATATCATTCAAAGCAATAGAGGAGAGGTCGAGGGAGAACGGCAGAGATGGAGCAGCAGAAGTTCCCCAGTTACCACTGGGGGCACAAGAATGGCAGCTACAGAAGTCTGCAGGGTGTGGCAGAGGCCACTTGCTGATAAGGTGAAGGAGGCAGGCAGCTGAAGGCCCACAGGCCTGCTGAGTTCCACAGGAGCGCTTATAGAAAGAGAGGAACCAGCCCACACACAATCACTCCTTTTCCAAGCCTCACCAAAATGGTTGCTCAGCTCTGCCCCCTTCCCAGCAGCCTCCTTGCTCAGAATGGCAGGGGCAAAGTTTAGATCATAGCACTGCACAGGCGCCCCTTCCTGCCCCCCTCCCGCCCCCCAGTCATGGCCCCACAAGTCTGAGAGAGAACATGTCCCTGCTCTGCAGTAACTTTGTCCCACCTGTGACTTCCAGGGGCTTATCTTGCCTGAAAGTCAATTCATAGGCTTGGGGCATTTCACTGGGGTGTCCACTCCTTCGTATGAGCGAAGCTGGTATTTGTCATTGCTTACAAAGTTTATTCTGGGGGTAGTTTTGTTTAAAAATCATTTTTTAATTGCATTAGCATAAAGAATCATTATTCTTACAAAAGTAACTCTTCAGGTCAAATTTATATCTTAGGTTGATGCTGCAAGCCTAGGAAAAGAACTGTCCATAACCGCAACTTCTTCTGATTCTAATAAACTATAGAACTGAGCACAGATATGGAAGGATACAGACACCCTTGCATAACTGCTCGGTTTTTATTTATTTATTTACTTGCTTATTTGCTTGTTTACTAATTTTGAGTAACAGCACTTCACAGCTTCTACTTTCAACTAAAATTCCAACTGTAAAGAGGGGATTTCCTTCCCCATGTTTATTTTACAGTCAAATGCTCTACCACTGAGTTATACCCTCCCCGCCATCCCCCATATTTACTATGGAAATAGACACTAATCAGAGATAGCTAGCTGACTCCTGGCACCTGGGTTCATCAGCACCCTGAGCTGTGTTCTTGGAGGAAAACTGCTGGGAAGGCCTCTCAGATTGATCCAGGTCCCAGGGGAGCCAACAGCAGCTCTCAGCGGAGTACTGTGAGCACAATACTACAGGCCTCAGATTTCTGGTTGTCCACACCCTTCCTGAGAAACCAGATTCTGAGCAAGATGTTGAAATCTCTAAATGTTCACGTTCTGTCAGCAACTGGGTATCCTGATCCCAACTAAGCTTCAGATTAGACTGTTAGAATCGCAGCAGAACAACCCACAGACTCCCAAGTGCAAAGATGCTCCTTTGAGACCAATGCATGGAATATGGAGTCCCTCCAATACCAGTGATGCAGAGGACAGAGTGGTGGGGTGATGCAAGTGGTAGTGGGGTGTGACTGGAAATACTATCAGCATCTCTCTTATTTTCAGGCACTCACTAATACATGAATCATGAATTTGAAAGAGAACACGTAAAGCGTAGCATTTGGTTCAAATTTCAAAGAGCACATTTGACCATGGTATTACTCATCAACTTAACCAGGTATTCATAAGTGACTTGTACTTCTGGACTAGAAAACCACACTCAGACAGAGAGCCTTTTGTTTGGAGGTTGTTATTTTGTTTGGGGTTTTGTTGGAAGACTTGTTTTCTGAAATTGTATTTTCTTCCCACTCCCCCCTCCCCTATCAACAGTGGTTTCTTGGCCGCACCTTAAATTTATAACATATTTACTCAGATGTTTAGTCTTGTTCAGACAAGTTTTGCTCTGAACAACAGATAAACTGAAGACCCAAGGAAGAGGGCAGCCATGCATGAATCATCTGCTCTTGCCATCCTATCTCCCCATCTGGCTACAGACCATTAACACAGAGGAAGTTCAAGAGCTGGGAGCCTCCTTTCAGCACTCACCAAGGGGCAGGGAGGAACAGGGCAGGCGGTGTTCAGCTTCCCTGCTACATTTCCTTAGGGAATGAAAGGTTTCGGAAAGTTCTGAAGTATCTCTCAAAGTGGGTGAGTAGGTACAAAATGGTAGGACAAAATGTACTAAACATTTAGATAATAAAACATTCACCTTCTGCTAACGTCATCAAAAGGATTAGCTGGGGAAATCAGAATTTGCTATAGTGAGTCCTTTCAAGAGAATATACAATCAACTCTGCCTCCATCCAAAGAGAAGAACACACCCACCTGTGTTTGCACTAGTTTTCATTGTTAGGACACATAAAGAGAAAAAAAAGAGATAAACACAGTAAAACTTGTTAAAGCATGTGATAATTAGAGCATGTGATAACAGCCATTAGAGACATCGCTAGTGTTCTGGAATTGGGTCCAGCATATGTAGAATCTGTAGGAGAAAGTGAACAGTGTGGTCTTTCTTGAAAACAGAAATGATGATTCTTATACACAGATATCCCCGACTTGCATTTATGATAAATCATCCAACAGTTTGCACCCAGTGCCATCTGTAGCCAGCTCACTCTTAGCTACAATATCCTCCTATTCCTTCCTTTCATTCTCTATTTTACTGTCCATGCCCACCCTTAACCTCCCCCGCACAAACTCAGGTCTCCCTTAAAAGGGAAACTATAATAACAAAGAGTAAGTGATTTGCTACTTGGCCACACCAAGTTACAGGTAACTGGCCTTCTCTCAACTCAGAATAAAGAAAAGTGCAGATTATGCACCTGGCAAATATTTGCATGGTTTCCAGAGCAGTAGGATTCATCCATTTGCTCACAAAAGTACATAACCGCAGCTCAGAGAATAAATCAATTCAATTCAACAAACATTTATCAAGCTCCTGTCTGATTGCAGAGACTTTCAGAAAAAAAAAAAAAATCATGCACCTGGCTATTAGAGCTGTTTTTTGAAGAAGTTTAGAAATATACTATTCCCTCCCTTCTCCCACCAAAACAAGTTATGAAAAAAGCAACAAATTCCTTCATTGAGCAGCATGGTGGCCTTTCATATTAGAAAACATAGCTAGTCTAAGACATGTCAGTTTGTTCCTTTTCATAGGTAGAAATGAATTCCCTTCTTTCCTTTGTAGGGAAAACATCAGTTTCATTTGTTGTATAAAAACATGGCAAAAACTTAGTAAGAATCAGTGATTAATGAGCTAGCTATTGATCACCCATGGGGAATTTGAATATGATTAGGAAGACTACATATTGAGACAAGTTATGATGCAAACTGCTTTCTACTGTAAATTCAGACTTATTAGACCTGTAATTAAATTAATTCTAAATTTTAAACACGGAATGCAAGGACCAGGAAAAACCAATCCCTGCTAAACATTGTTGGAGACACCCCACGTCCTCCCATTTTGTTCTGGTAAATGACCACATGCGGCTAAGTGGGTTTAGGCCCCCCAACCAAGAGGCAGACTCTGTAGTACTTAGTGACCTCAGGAAAGGCATGTATAAACTCAGAGCCCAGATTTTTCATGTATAATGCAGATGATCACATGCCTTCTATCTAATCTGAGGTATTATTATATCAAATAAAAAAAAATGAATTGGAAGGTTTTATGAAAATTGTTAAAATCATCAATATCCATGTTTAATCCTACAGCCCTGAAGGCAAGGGAGAATGAGAAAACAACTTGAGGAAGACCATCTCTGTCTTGAAAACAACTTGAGAAAGACATCTGCAGCGGTGTGTAACAGGGTCCCTACAAGGTTGAATGAGCTTGGCTCCTTGTGTTTAGCTATGGAGATGGTTTCAGGATGATATCCATGAAACCAGTTTTCAAAAGGAAAGGAAAACATTTATCTTTTTTTTCTATACAGTGGACAGGAGGTGGACACTTTTTATTTAACTTATCCGTAACTAACAGCTGTTGGCTACTAAATATATATTTCGTGTCAGTTCATTTGATTAATATATTTAAGTTGTTGAAATGAACCAAAAATAACATACATTCCACTGAGATAGACCATGACAGGCTCAGGAAAACTAGGATTCAGGTACTTTCTTTTAAGTTAATAATTTTAACCATCTACTCTGTTTTAGTATTAGAGAAACAGCAAGGTGATGTGTGGAAACAGCTAGACTGAACATCACAAAGCAGAGAGGTAAATACAACAGCAGAAGCCTGCTGAGTCCCCATGTGCAGAGAAAGGGGTTCTACCTTCTCTGGTCAGAGGGTGCTGATCAAGTACTAGAGCTGTAAAGTAGCTAGCAGGAATTAAACAGAAGTCAAGCAAGGTGGGGCCATTAAGGCATAGTGAGGGTAGGGTTTAGGATGGGCCCTGACAAAGCTACAGAGGAAGGCAGAAGGCACCACCTGAGAAGCCTGGCACCAGGGAACACAGAACCTAAGTCTGAGGGCTGCTCTTTGGATGATATTGGGGGCAGCTTCAGGAAGAGGTGCATTGGAAATGGGGAGCTGCATGAGGGAGACCCCAGTTATCCTCTACCTAAAACATTGCACTGTTGTATAAAATATGGTGTTTCCAATGAAAAAAAGATTTCCTGCTAAAAAAGAAAATAGTTGATACACTTAAAAGAGAATCTCATTTGAAAGACTGCAGTAATGTAACCAGAGCCAGGGTATTTTAATACAGAAAACATTAACAACACCCTATTTGGGGTCATATGAAATCCTTGCACATTTTTTTAGAGTGACCTCTATGCCCTACTTGAGAATTCTTTTATTTAGATACAATAGGGCAGAAAAATCAAGGGTTTCAACTGGTTTAGGCTTCCTTGACAGCATGTAACCCTGTGGGTGTTGGGGTACTTGTACCAGGAGGATGGAATGTGCTGTGGTGAATCACAGCAAGGGATGCCAACACATGGACAAACAGATATGCAGGACCATTTCTGACTCGTCAGAAAGCCAGTGCTGCCAGAAATGGTCCAGGAAAACATACCTCTGCAGATAAGTATATGGGGAATATTTTTTTAAGAGAAAGATTTAGGATGGGGTGGAGGGGATATGGATGAAGTGAAGAATTATTGTTGAATGTCTCTGATTGGGAGGATGAAAAAGTTCTGTATGGATAGATGGATGAATGAATAGATGGGTGGGTAGATGGATGGACAGATAGAAAACAATAGTTCACAGAACTATGAACCTAAATCTGGCTAAAATGGTAAATTTCTTGGTATACAGACATATATTATATGTTTGCATATGATTTTTAACAACAAGAGAGAGAACTAGAAAGGATTAAGATGCCCATGAAATTCATTTAAGAGCTTCATACTGCCTTCCCGAATGTGATACACAGGACCAGAAATGCTTTCAAGAAAAGCATTAACCAGAACAAACTCCTGACTGTCAAAGACTGTGCAGCCCAGTGGGTAGCAGTACGTAATTAAGGGAAAGTTTTTTAAGACATAGAACACCTTCCCTCTGAAGAGACTGAGTTCTTCCCTAGAAATCTGGAAAGACATGGGTTATTATTATTATTATTATTATTATTATTATTATTATTATTATTGTCATTGTAACTATTTTGTATTGAGCGCTTAGTGAGCAACTGTTCTTTGTTGTTGTAGATAGAACAAAGGAGAAGCAGAAGATCTGTGCATTGTCCTGAGAAGCAGCAGACCCAAGAGAAGAAGCAATGTCCAAAGTCTCCACACTTGGTAAAACAGGTTGTACTAGGTAGTATTTGTAGGTCTCAGAAATGTTCCCATCTCCCTTCTTGATCTTCATCACCAAGCAAGGCTTCTCCTAAGCAGAGAATATCTTTTTGCATATGCAAATGTCCAAGTGAACTTAATAAATTAGATGTGAGGCTAAACCACAGAGTGAAGAAATTCAATCTCAGGGTCCCAATAATTGGTTATTATTTGTAAAGTGTCTAAAATGTTTCCCATGCACAAAATATTTAAAGGCCAAAATTCTAGGCCTGTAATCCCAGTAGAATTTCACTTTACAGGTTACAAATAGCCCCCAAATAATGGTAATTACATAGTAACCATTGATTGTTTAATTACTCAAGACTACCTTATAATCACCAAGTCATTAAGGGAGTTATGAGATCTAAAACCTACAAGGCAACGGGGTGTTGTGCCTCAAGTTTCTTGACAACTCACTGATAGGAGATGGAATGAAAAGCACTTTGAACCAGTCACCTAAACGTTCTTCAAATGCCCAAGTGCTGAGCACGTAATTGATGCTTCTTAGGAAGGATGATGCTAAGTGACTAAATAAACAAGGTAAATAAAACCCAGAAAAGAGAAAGCTCTAACATCACCAACAGGCAATCCTTTCCATTGACTCTCAGTTTGAACTGTACATCGGAGGCATCTGAAAATACCAAGAAACCACATCAGCCAAGCTAGATGCCCAACCAACTAAAACCAAATCTCTTCAGAACGACCCATCTATCTACATATTTTCAAAGCTACCTCGATGATTTTTAGAAGCAGTGGGAACTGAAAACCATTAGTAGCATGAAAAATCCTGTGCCATCTCTTGTGGCCAGTTTTGGTAACAACTTCAGAGGTTCCTGGACCTAGTGGAGAAAGCACCCCTTCCATATGACATATGGCACACAGGCCCCCAGGAAGGCTTTATCTCTGTGCTCACTGCATTTGACAGGTCAAAGCCTGAGTGCACTGGTCTTAAGCCAAATTAGATGCAAACAGCATGGGCACCTATGAGGGAGAGCTCGTGATGGCAACACATTTCAAGGGTAAATGATTCTCCTACTTATTGGGAAGCAGGAGTAAAATTTTTAGCTATGATTCTGCACAGATGCAATTAAAGTACACTCTGAGGGCTCATAATAACAATAATGACAAGATTATAGTAAAGCTTACGCTATAGTCAAATGAACTATGACCAAGATCAAAGCTTTGTATTGTGTGTAGCATCTTGGAGGCATTTTGTGGATATCTATTTGAGATTTACACATACAGTTTTACAATCCTAGAAAAACAGTGCTTATATTCTGGGGCAGTTACAAAAAAAATAGAAAATAATTGACTAGTACCAGTGGCCACATCATTAATTTATTTTAGTAGATGAAATGTGTTAGTATAAACATTACAAGAGATCAACCAACATGCCAGATCTTACCCATTAGCCTGGCTTATAAAGGAAATAGGAAGGATAGTGCTGCAGCCAAGGTTTACATAAAACGCACCCTAACTCAAAGGGTTAAGTCATTACAGAGACCAGCAACAATGGGACCAGCCAGGTTACTGGGACATGAACCAGCCAGATTATTGATGCTCCATGGAAGAGTTAGTTCCAAGGGGTACAGCAGTCACTTGGAGAGGGAGAAGAAAATAGAGGTTCCATGGTCAAGAAACTGGGAAAATACAAAGTAGTATAAATGCTGATGCCTACCTTCTGCCTTCAAGAGAAGCAGATGGTTAGTAGCTCCTCTGTAGCTCCTGCCTGCTTCTTTCCCAAAGCTGATTTGGAGTTTCACTAAACACACTTTGGGAAATGTGACCATCACCTCATAAGAAATGTCAGTGAGGGGACAGTCAAGCAGAGACACAAAAAGACCCCCGCTCCATCCAACGACTGCTTAGAGCACATCTGCTCTAAGACCACAATATAGGAAATAGAGAGGGTGGAAGAATAAATTCAGAGCCAGAGCCTGCCTATCCGGAAGAGAATGGTATTTACCTGGTAACACACAGCACTATGAGCAAAAGATTAAGAGAATACATGTAACAGAAATAAACTCCCCTAGACCCTGCTATACCAGGACTTTGCCACCTATCTTGAAATTATGGTAAGAGCAATCATCAAACCTCAGGTGTATGTAACAGTTTAAATTTAACAAAATGCTTTCATTGCTTTTCATTCATTATAACCTCACAGTAACCTGATGGGGTATAACAGGAGAAGTATTTTTATTCTCATTTGCATATGAAAATAACTGAAGTTCTACATAGTTATGTGGCAAGTTCAAAAATTCATCAAATTATAGGTAAAACCAAAGTCATTAAGACAGGTCCTCATCACTTCACGCTTCTTACAAATCTTAACAATACAAACTTTCTATTTAAATTCTGCACTGCCTTAAGAAGAAATAATGTTGACTCTTTCCCCAAATTTGTAAAGTATATAATTACTTCAAAATCACTCTCAGTCTACTAAAGTTCCAGAGTGCTACTCTCATTCTTACTGTTCCTAATAATATACCTTTTCTTATAAATTATTAGGAAATTGCCTTTAAAAAAAAACTGAAAAACCATTAAGTCTAAATGGCCTAGAAGTAATGAATGTGATTTCATAATTAATGCAATTCTGAATATACATAAATATCAAGAAATCAAAGGTAGAAACTATTTAGATTAAGTCCAATTCTGCTTCAACTTTTTTTTCAATGTTCCTTTTCATTTATAAAAAAATATATACAAATGCCCAGGCCTCTATCCCCCTTCCACAGTTTGTTTACTTCCAAACATCCTGTCTGACAGCACTAATGTACCATATTCTAAACTGTCTATGCTTACACCTCAATTTCAACAGTTTCACAATTTTGTCTTATGCTAACAGAGCTGTTGTCAACTGAATAGAGTTTTGCCTCTCAGGGGACATTTGATACAGTGTGGAGACATGTTCTACTGTCATAACTCAGGGAGAGCCACGGCATCTCCTGGGATGCTACTAATAAATATCCTACTAAGCACAAAAGCACACTGCATAACAAAGAATTATCAGACTCAAAATGGCAAGAATTCTAGCTTGAGAAACCCTGCCTTGGAGAAATAATGTGGTCTTTTTACACCCTCCCCTCTGAAATCATTAGGAGTAATGAAGGCAATAGATATGAAAACATTTAGCAACAGTGAGCACTCAGAGTCTTAACTAGATCATCTAATTACATCTTCTGTAGAAAAGGAACCATGTGAATTAACTGCATTCTCCCTAGACCAAGAACAGAGCTTTTTCTCGTTGGCACTCAGTATGAAAGAATATATACTTTATATGAAAAACAAATGACACTGTTACCTAAGAAATATAACATCCATCCATACTCACTCCTTCCAAATGAGAAGTAATGTAATTCATGATTCATCAGAACAGGGAATGAAAAGCGTTCTGAGGATTACTTCCTCATATTGATCCTGAGTATGTCAAAGTATTACCTTCATATCAAGATTGTGAATAAGCTCACTATCAAAATACAGTATCTTATTTGCAAATAAAGTTAGCTAAGAAGTCACAATATACAGAGTTAAGGAAATCTAATGCAACAGGCTCAGAGACTTTTAGACCACGTCAGTTTTAACCATATTGATTCTTGGGTGTGGTACTGAATTATTCAGGAACAACTTCAGCTGTAATCACAAATACATCAAATAAAAACACAAAAACTCAAATGTCTGCATACATCAAAATTGATTGGCACCACATCTCAGATCAAGACATTTATGTTTTTCACTTTTTTTTTAAACAAGCTTGAGTTGATACAGAAATCCTAAAGTCAATGATTGCTCATTCACTCAAGTGGTCCTGCAAGAAGGCTATCTGCAATAACTTTTGTTGTTCCTGGGGATATGGTCCCAGGATCCTGAACCTCAGAATGAACCCATACACTTATTCAAAGGACACACTCCTGATCTATCCAAAGGAAAGACAAACACTAATTCACAAAGAAACCTGCACTCCTGTGCCTGCTGCAGCAATATTTACAACAGCCATGCTGTGGAAATAACCTAACTGCTCCAAAAACAGATGACTAGATAAAGAAGATGTGGCATTTATACAGAATGGATTACTACTCAGAAAGCAAAAAAGATAAACTGTTGCCATTTGCAGGAACAAGGATGGAGCTGGAAGGGATTATACTAAACACAATAAGTAAGAAAGAAAGATATCAGATGGCTTCATTTAAATGCAGAATAAAGAAACCAAACAAAGGGTCAAGAACATGACAAAGCTTGCAAGCTGACCATACATCTGAGGTGCACAGCAGTGGAGCAGTCAAAAGGCAAGGGGGACAAAAGGGATTATGTTGTTGAATCACTGGTGCTGTATGGTGGGAGAGGAATTCTGGGGACAAAACCTGAGGGGAAAATCAAATACTGTCCAGCAATTAACTATAATGCAAAAAAGTAATTAATTAGCTAGATCAAATTTGAAAAATCACTTTATAAACAAGTACAATTCCTAGACCCCACCCCAGATCTTTTGAATCAACATTTCAGACATTTTGCTAAGGTCATAAAATTTGTATTTAAGTCTACATTATTTTAGAAACATACCTATTCCACTAAACTATAAACTAGTGTGAGCAATCACTTCCTAAATTAATTTTCTTTATTTAGGTTCATCTATCTTTGAGTTCAGGTTTTGCTATTTTATTAAGTTTTAGTACTTCAGAACTTGTGGTAATAGCAGGACTAGATTAGTGGCTAAGGAAGCCAGGTGTCTTTGTTCATGAGCTGGTGTCACCTAAGATTATCTGGTTGCCTAGAAACCAAACCCTTAATTGGATAGGGAGGTTTAATTCTTTAGATAAGTCACCAAAACATTTCTAACTACATGCCCCATTGACTAATACTCCTGAAAGCTGCAATGTCACAAAACACTACATAGGGCTGATATGAGAAACCAAAAACCTCCCAAAGACCAATTCATTCACCACCATCATTCTTCGGAGTCTCCTCTCAGCTTGAGAGATTCCAGTTTTGTCAAAGAGAATGGCACCCTTTAGAACACTAGTGTTAACAATGTAGTTGCTGGCAATCTTTCCTTTCTGAAGAGATCTTAGAACGCATGTGATTTGTTTCTTTTTCTTCTTGTCAGGTGATAAGACAAGGATAATTCTGAATGTTTCAACATTCTCATCCTTCATGAAAATTCTATTATCCAAAAAGTATAGTGCACCCGTGGAACTAGTGGACAAAACTGCACACTGTCTCCCAAATATGATTCTACAAGTAGGAAGCAGAGCACAAAGAAAGGGCTCAAAGAAAAGAGACCATAAAACTAACGGTTACTTAGTTGTTCCCAGGACTGACAGCAAATCAGAAGTAATTTTACACCTAAGTCAGAGTTTAATTCATTAGTTCACATTACTTCATGAGTTCAATCCAATTCTTCAAAAGGCAGTAACACAATCCACCAATGTAATTATTCACACTGAAAGTATTTGAAAGCATTTACTATGACACATTTCTTGCTTGTGTCAGACACTATCAACATCAAGTGAACAGCTTGGATAGACTACATTCTGTCTAATTGCAGGGGGTTGACATTTTAGGAAATAACAGTTTCTTTCAAGGAAGGAATTTCTTCCCTGGATTGGACATCAATAGATACTTTTGGTATATGAACATTTAAATATGTTTCGGTTTACAATTATTATTTTGAAACCTGGTCATCAAATTTAAACCTGATTATCAAATACATGTATATTTGACAATCTATAGAACTGGAAATAATACAATTTGCATGGATTTTTAAAATAACTTTAATCAACCAAGAGTTTAGGTCTCAGTGAAGAAATTCTATAAACAGAACAAAAGAGATAAATTAAATAGCAATGCCATTCCATGTCATTACCACTAAGATAAACGATGACTATTTTTCTAGAAATAATCATAAGGAAACAGTTGTATTGTTTTGAAGACATTTGTTTCAATAGTCTATTTACTAAAACCTCTGACTTATAGTCTAAAAACAGTTTATTTCCATTTTCAACCCACTATTTCTGTGTCATTTTCTTAGCTCATTTCTGGAGAGCAATATCTTCATAAAGCATACATTTGGTGAATTTGTAAGCAAAAAATTATGAATTCAGCTCAATCTCAGCTCAAGTTAAACATCTAATAATTAATTCCTTATCTTGTCAAATTCTTCAATGACATTAGGCCTTTATTTTGTGAGGGCACCAGTTTTCTCTTAACACTTAGATTCACTAAACTCATTTCACTCATCCCCTAGGCCAATAACAAATCTACTTTTCCAGCTGCAATACTCTAATAGCTTAAATTTCTAAAGTAAATGCCATCCTTTGTTCTTTTAAAAAAGTTTCAGCAGTGATTAAAGGAAACCACGCACTTAAAGAACTTCAATGTAACATCGGAGACATGTGTCAAATATAAACATTATAATATAAAATAAAAGGAAATGTCCAAATCACATAATCCAGTTTAGGCAAAGGGACTACAAATATACTTGAAAAGATGGAACATCAATGAACAGGTATATTATATTGTTTGAAATTTGTGTTGAGGCAAATAAGAGCCTCATAAGAAAGAAAGAACTAACATTGAGCATCCATGAATCAAAAGCACACATATGTCATGTTCAAATTCAGTGAAATTACCTTGTAAACTTGCCCATATGTTCCATTTCCAACAAGTTCCACCAGTTCAAAGATCCCTGCAGGATCCTAAAAGAAAATAAATGAATAGTGAAAATTCAAAGACTATTTCAGGCATTGTATTAATCAATGAAGAATACTCATTTAAAATACACAAATAAATAACTTTTGTTTGGGGGCTCTTAGGTGTTAATAAATACTATTAAAATTTAATTCAGCTGCTATTATGAAAACAGTCAAAACTTATTTTGTTTCTATTTTACATTTCTATGAAACACATTTAAATCAGACAAAAGGAGACATGACTTCTAGTGAAACAGCAAAAAAATTAACACATTTCTCACTACCAAGTGGAAACACACTTGCTGTACATGAAAATAGATGAAAGCCTCATCATCCTGAGGAATTCTTATTGTTAAGATGAGTCTCTTTAAAATATCTGAACTGTTCATTGTGCTAAGAAATTAAGTTCCTTGCCATACAATTTCATTCATATACAATACATAAAGAAACAAATGACTGAAATAAATAAATAAAGCAAAAATAAACTTTTAGAACTATAAGGCCAAATTAGTGGTCACCAACAGGGGGAAGAAGATACATAACCAGGTCAAAGTAGTCAATTGTGTGGTGAAGAATGGATTTGGACTGTGTTTGAAATGTAGTATATATAGATGCTGATTTATAACAATATATACTTGAAACTGAAATAACATTATAATGACATGACTTCCAAAAAAGAAAAAGGATCCAAAAAAGAGGTATTCCTGTGTTGTGGAACAACCATACCTAAAGTAATCAATAACTTCCAAGAGAAAAAGGAATCAACATAACCACCTCCCTCAAATTGATTTTCCTTGGATGCATCTCCCCTCTCTACAATGTTGTCTCTGCAAAATTTGCTCTTCAAGAAGCCTCCAGTTCCAACAATACCTGCAGGATAACTGAAGGATTTAGAATATGAATTAAATTGGAGAATTTTGTAACCTCTAGCCACCAAGCCACCAAGCTGGTGTCTGTTGACCCTCAGAATCAGCCAGTCCTCAGAGACAGAAAAAATGACCAATCACTGCTACCACTGTTACTGAATCACTTCTCCAAAGAGTTGAGTAGAAAAAAATGAAAGCCAATAAAGTTTAACTCAGAACAGAAAATGACTCTGACCTCTACTGATTTGTAGCTAGATAGAGATCATTTCTTTAAAGGCCCCAGTTGAGAACCACAAACTCCACAGAGGACACAGAAGTAACTCAATCAGCATGACAGACACACTGAAGGGGCCACATCCCCTCTAATGGGTGCTACTGGGGGTTACCCTGCTGTAATCCACTATGTCTTGAGCATATGAGCATAATATGGCCAGGTCTAAGACCTTTTTTCAAGAAAATATGAACATGGCACTTAATGTGAGATGAGATGTCCTGATTTTAAAATGTTAAGAGCTAAGTTGTCTTAATTATATATATAATACATATTTTATATATATATACATATATTCTGAGGATATATAGAATATATATGTCATTTAAAAATGACAAATTTGGCTGGCATGGTGACGCATGCCTGTAAGTGGCAGCCTAGGAAACCACAGTCGGGGCCAGGGATTGCGGTTCTAATCCTGGTGGGGTCATGTAGCGGGACCTAGTTCCAAAAAAATATAGCTGGGCATGGTGGTGCATGCCTGTAATCCCACTACCTGGGAAGCTGAGGCTGGGGATTGCTTGAGTCTATGGTACCCCGGAAAACGTGAGCCTACGGTTTCCACAGGCAAAAACAGTGAGACCTGGTCTCAAAACAAAAAAAGCAAACTTACAAAGATACCACCTCTGGATAAGAAACCATTTACTCTTATCAACACTCTCAAGATGGTAACACTATGTATCACTGTGATGGTGGAAAGGCAGAGGCAGAGACCTGAACTTTGGTTACAGACATATCTGTCTACACAGCAGCTTTACTGTGACTGAACACTAAGTCCTTGGAAACACTGGAGAGCACTCAGCCTCCAAGCAGATGCAACAGGGAAAGTGATGATCTCACAGAGCTCTCAGGAAGAGTTAAGTGACAGTCTAGCAGTAGGCCCTGCAAGTAGTCAGTGATCTGTTAGTATCTACCAGCAATGATTTTTCAATTGAGAAATTCCCCCAATGCTTGCAGAGTTTAAAAGGGAGTAGGGCAGCTGCAGGGTTGTTGTCTGTGAGGAAGGAGACAAATAAGTTACAACAAATAAGAAGTCAAAGTTCTTAATAAGGCCCAACAATGGGCTCTTGCTATGTGCCTTCAAAGAAACTACCTAGAAAACAAAGAGAAAATAGCATTTGTGATGTAGGTTTCCCATCAATAATGTTCCTATAAGATTTTTCATAGCTAAAGTGACATAAAACGAAGCAATTACCACTTAGAAACAAAAAAATTTTAGCATCCCAGGCCCCCCAAAAAACCTGACCAAATACACCAAATAACATATAAAACCTAAAATAACACAGACATATAATGAAAGTAGGGATGCCATACAAGTCCACAGCTGTATCAATAGTTCCCAAGGAAGTCACACAGAACGTGGTTTTCACTTTGGTGATAAAAACAAAATCTTCAAATTTTTTTCAGCTATTGGAATAGAGGCAGGTGATTCTTTAACAATGCAGGCCTTAGGGGTGCCAACATCACACAATGGAAAACCCAAGTAAAACTTATAGTCAGCTTTCAAAAGCCAAGAGTCAACCCAACACTGACAGTTGACTAACGACATGATAAACTCTACGACGATTTATTATAAGGAATACATTTATTGGATCTTCATCCCTATTTCTGGTGCTTATTCTAAAACTAAAAATTTCCTCCATGAAGAGAACAGCAACAGTGTCTTGTTTTTGTCAGGTTGGTGTCTCTGATGGGTTAGTGAAGTGACTGTGAAGGAACCTAAGGATGAAAAGAATCAACCATACCTGATTAGAGGATAGGAACTTTCTGCTCCACCCTTTCACTTCCAAGAAGGAAAAAGAGTCCAACCTCAAACAATTTGCTAATGACTTGTATGTGATTCATGTCTGTGTAATGCAGCCTCCATAAAAGCCCACGGGGTAAACTGTGGCGTTAAAGAGGTACTTTGGAGACGGCCCTTCCCATGGATCTCTTCATCTGGCTGCTCCAAAGTTTAAATAGCCTTTTTTCAGTAAACCTTCATATCACTTTGCAATAACCTCGTACATAAAGGTTTTTGAGTTCTATGAGCCTCTCTGGCAAATCAGTCAAACTCAGGGAGGGGGTGTGGGTCACTCTGATTTAGAGCCACTAAGTCAGAAGCACAGGTGACAACCTAAACTGGCAATGGGCGACTTAGGTGGAGGTAGTCTGTGGGACAGAGCCCTTGTCATGTGGGATCTGATGCTACATATTGTCATACATGTACATATTGTCAGAATTGTCAAGACACCCAGCTGGGGTCTGAGAACTGGTCCTTGTAGGGAAAGAACCCACACACCACACAGAGACCAGAACCACACTAATGGGTGAAGCATTTCAGCGTGAGAAAGACTGAAATCAGCATTATCCATTGTTACTGAAGAGCAGAAAAACCACACTCCAAATTCAAGTCCGACAAATCAAGACGTCCATAAGTTACAGTCAGGAAGGTGTAGATAACATTCCAGAAGGAACCATGAGATATGAAAATACAGAAAGACCTGGGGTATTGTGAACTAAGACCCCTCCACCCAGGCCTAAACACAGATA
Source organism: Uropsilus gracilis (assembly GCA_004024945.1). Lineage (NCBI taxonomy): Eukaryota > Metazoa > Chordata > Mammalia > Eulipotyphla > Talpidae > Uropsilus > Uropsilus gracilis. The sequence goes on from PVHY01000035.1 coordinate 247,545, forward strand.
AAAACTAACCTCAAGGCATTAAGACAGGAAAGGAAAATCATGTCTTTTAAACTACTAGGCCATTAGAAGAGCAGTTTTTATTATGGACAGAATTAAAAAGAACTGAGGAAGGGGGGAGGGAACTCATAAATGGTGGCAGCTGCTGTTTGTTGCTAAGTTGCACTTCCCAGTAGTTTGTTTGCTCAGTGGTGTTTCTGCAACAAATTTTGAGAGGTTCTACATTTGCTTGAAATATCTCAATTGTGTTCTCAACATTCATTTTGTTAGACTAAAAAAAATATAGAACGGAAGAGAGGGGGTGTAGAACGGTGACTACTAACTGCCTTGAGGAATATGGGAAGCAGAACTGGGGTGGAAAGGGAAGACAGGTGCAAAAAGAGGGTGCACAGGAAGGACCAGCTTCCACACTAAGGGTTCATGCTCCTGTTAGGGGGCTATGGCCCCCAGTACTGGTAACGCTGATTTAAAATAGCAGCTATTGTTCATTGGTGGGGTAGAGACTTGGAGAAAGAAAGTTAAACCTCCTAGCAAGAAAAGAGAAGTAAAGGGTGAGGGAGAGGACAGAGAAAAAAGACAGGGAAATGAGACAGAACAGGGGAGAACAGAATAAAAGACAGAATGGAGAACAAAAGTCCAGAGAGGAGCAACAGGGAGGCTCAAGGCCTCAGAGCTGCCGCTGCCATGTGGAGCAACAGGGCAGGAAAGGAAGCCAAACTGTGGGCTTCCATCCCCAGCCTGGGGTCAGTGAGGAGCCCGGGGAAGCATGTTGGAGAAACCTGTTACCTGTGTGAGCTGTCTTAGAAGCATGGTACTTAATTTTGAAACTGCAAGGTTTGGAGGACTTCTGGAGAACTGAAGAGAGTTGGCTGTGTTGCTGTTTTCAACGTAAGAGGTCTGAAGTGTTTCTTGTGTTGCTGCATCGAGTGAGTTTTGCTGATGCCAGGCTACTTTGTTGTTGGAGCTGAAAGAATGTCAGAGCTGTGACTTTTGGTAAGAACTGATGGCGCCATCCTGGTTTTCCTCCTTGAATTTAATTCTCCTGCTTTGGAGGAGGATTGATAATGCCATCTTGCGATGATGCCATCTTGGCTTCTTCTAGCTTGCAGTGAATGGAGCTATGTCTTTGAAGAAGGAATGGTGGTGCCATCTTAACCCCTTTATCCAGCTTAAGGTGGGACAGCCATCATTTTGTGGCCGCACATGGTTGTTGCAGCCATGTGCACTTTGGACTAGAGACTGAACTGTGTGGTAAGATTACTAAAGGGGTTCCCTTGCACTCCACAATGACTCTTGTTCAATTTGTATTTTAATTTGTTTTTGTCTCACTCTTAAAGTTTATGTGGTCTTGCTACTGCATGAGCAGGCTGGGAAGAACCTGGTGTGTGGCTGGCTTTAAAGGGCCAGCTGCTCCCCTTTGCAAGTCTGGTTATTTGTCTTGCCTGTTTTCCCATCCGATATCACTACCTCATGGGACACTTTTGAGGGGACACTCATGGGCTCAATCAGCAGATGTCAGGAGGAAAAGGGGACTCCCTTCTGAAGTTCTGTCCTATCTTTAAATATTAATGGGCATATTAATGGGCATATGGTCCAGCCAGTGAAATCCAGTGAATTCCAAGGAGGCTCAGTGTTGAGATTTTTATTCTATACTGTGGAGAGAGGCTCCTTCCAAAGCTAGACACAGAGGAGAGGCTCAGAAGTAAATGCCCAGGAAACTAGAGAGTTTGGTGTGCGACCAGCCATGAGCAACCAAACCAAATGCTACAGCTAGGTGGGTTTCTCAAGAAACAGAGTTTAAGAATTGCTGAGATTTACTAAGAGAGGGTTTACTGGAATGTGGTTCTGAATCAACACCCAGGGGGGATGAGGAAAAAACAGCTGAGAATTCAGAAGAGTTCACCTGGCATGCATTTCAACTAAAAAGAGTTGTAACAAGTGTTCATACTACCCCCCCATACTGAGACATGCGGCCCTCTGTACATCACCTCCAGAGACAAGCCATTGTATGCAGGTGGTCACTCACTACCAACAGGTACAGAAGGATTGCCTCAGTAGTGATGGGGTACCTGAATGACATACCACAGTATCCCCAACAAGCATCATAGCGAAAATGGATACCAGTTTGGAACTGGAAGAGCAGTCTATGAGAGTCTATCTCCTACAGTATGCTGAAGGGAAGATGAAATGGCATAATGAGAATTTTGATACTACAAGGAGGTTGTGGTGAGAGCCTAGGAAACAGGAGGCAAATGTATTGCATTGTTTAGGAACACTCACATTTAGCACTAACCCTGAGCTTCCCTCTCTTCTAATCCCTCTCTCCACAATCCAAGTGCCTGGAGAACCAGACCTTCATGAACCTTATTTTACACAAATGTGTATAAATGTTACATTCATAGAAGATAATGACATAATTTGAACATGAATAGACTTCAGTTGTTTTCTCCACTAGTGCAAGACTCCAGTTTCTCCAGTGGGTCACCAATGACTTCAATTTCTTATTTGCAGTGCTCTTTTCTCTAGAAGAGACTATTCTTAGTTGTCCCCAAAGGCATTAGTATCACTGAGAACCTCCACTCTCACTGAAGCATATTCCCTCTTCACCTTCCATCATACTAGACATAGAGTTGTATTTCTTTTCCTGATACCTTAAAGGCAGGCTGGCCCCACCCCAAGCTTATATCCTTGGCATTTCCCTCATTTTGTCCACTAAATGATAGTGATTTCCCCTGCAAATGTCCACCCAAATACCTATCTACTCTACTTCATTCACACCACAATCCTCACCATCTCTTGTTGGGAGCATTTGTTTATAATCAATGTTTCCTTCCCTTCTGTCCACCTGTCACCCCCATATTTCTAAATTTCCAAGCACAACACACCATGCTTTAAATTCCTAAAATCCAATACATGGTGATTTAAATTAAAAATTACAGTCCTGCCATGCTTAGATCTGGCAGCTTTGTGTTCCATTACTTTGTGCTATAGCAGTCACACATCTCAGACCAACCCCCATTTTCTAACACCCCACATATCTCTGTATTTTGGTTCATAATGTCTGCATTTTGAGACTTGTCCTTCTATCATCTCTGGACAGGCAAGCCCATTCTTGAAAGTCCAGACAGTCATGTCCTCTGAAGTCTTTTTTCAAATTAGCATCACTGCTTCTTCCTTGTACCCACAGTGCATCAGGCATAGTTCTATGATAGTCACTTCCACAAAGCATCACCATTCTTCCACTTCCCTCCCTTGATGGATTACAGATGCTGTGAGACCAAGGATTACAACATATTTACGTAGTATTTCCCAGCATTTAGCTAGCACCTAACTGCCAGATATAACCAGTTACTGAAAAAGGGTGATATGTCCTCCCTTTTCTCCATAACATGTGTACAGCAAGTCATATAAAATGGGATAAGAATGTAAAGCTGAAGGTCAGCAAACGTCTTCAATCTAGACAAGCTGTCCCAGTTGCCTGCCCCTCACCCCCATAGCCCACTAGTAATTGCACAGAACTGTCACATGCATGAGCTCCTATAATATTTCCAGCTCTAAGAAAATCCACAAAGTCCTTAGTGTAGCTGTGTCTCATGAGCATTGACAAGTCAGGCTGTCAAGATGCCCTGCATGCAAGGCAATAAGGAGATGATGCTTTACCTAATAATCATGTTATAAAGACAGGAAAGTGAAGACAGGAATCAGCTCAATTCCCCCTCTCATGTTTGCTTAGCTGCTCCTGAAGCCACAATGGGCAACATGGAAGAAGGTTACATACACCAAGGAGAAAAGAGCAAATCATTGACATTTACCAAAGTCAGGAATCCCTGTTGGCTACACGTGCCTTTATTCAGATCTTAACCTTTGCTGGAAGGCTGAGAAGAGAATTTAATTCAAGGTAGAGTAGTTTACATTATTCCATAGTGAAATAGAACTACATTTCAAAAAGCAAGCTGTTTCATGAAAGAAAATATAATAGCAAGTACTGATGAAAGTAAATGTGGATATTCATTATAAAATCACAAAGATGTTTAATATTTGTGCATTTACGAGCTACGCAGAATTCTTAACATTTTCATTGAAAAGGTCACTTATTTAACACACCTCCATCAAAAGGGTGTGATTGCTAATTTTGTTTTATAGATGAAGAAGCTGATGTATAGAGAAGTTTGATGTATAAAGAACATTTGGCATGGTCACACCCATAACAAATGGCAGAACCAGGATGGGTAGGTACCCACTGGTCAGACTCAAAACCTATAATGTCTCTAAGTCTCCATTTCTTCATCTTCAAAGGGCAAAAATATTACCTGATTCACAGGATTACTGTGAGAACAACGAGGGTATGCAGACTAATAGAGCTTAATAGTAGGACTTCAATAAATTTGCTTTCCCTTTTATTGTTCCCTCTGAAAACAAGTTCATTTAATATGCAAGGAATATACCACAGAAAAAGGCAGTGTTTCATATATTTTCAATAAATAAAAGAAACCTATTGTTCTATTTTGTTTTGAACCAATAATACCACAGAGTTAAGCAAATAGAGTCAAATAAAATCTATGGACAAGCAAACATTTCTTTATTAGTAGACAAGTGGGAAGACATATTATCTTGTTTTGGGTTTTTGTTTTGTTTTGTTTTGTTTTTGGCTTCTGAGATGCTGGAATAAATTTTCTATCAGTTGATAAAATTCTGGCAGTATTGGCAGGCTCAAACCTGATTTCACAACAGGGTGGAGAGATTTAAGATCTAGGGGTTAATATTCAGTTGCTGAGTTAGACTTTCATTCTTTGAGGTCCCCTGAATAATATCAGATTTAATGGAACAATAAATAACATCTCTAGACAAAATACCAAAGATTGAAAAAAGCAAACTGAAATATGTAATTAGATTAACTCTTTCTTTAAAAGATGATACATAGTCTTCCAATTCCTCCCCTACCTCTGAAAATGAAATTAAGAGAGAGATTTTAAGGGACCATGAGTTACTGCCGGTACCCCTTTGTCCCTAAGTCCACTTAAAAACATAACCGTTGTATGACAGAGATTTCCCTCGAGGTCTCCAACCCTTGGCATGGTGAACAGGCCGAAGCAGAAGAAGGACACCTCAGTCGTCTTCCCATGTGACTGCCTGCCCCCAGATTCTCTACTGACATCTGCTAAAGGACTGTGCTTACTCTAAACTTACGGGCATTAAAAAGACCAAAATGTTATTTCTTTTAGAACCATATTTAGCAGCTGTTTTGTTCAGCTTCAGCCCTAACTGACAAGCATATGCTTAGCAAAGCAAAACAGAACAAAGAAAACAAGAACAGTAGGAGAACTCTCCATACTTATCTTGAGCCTTCCACACCATGGTTCAGTAAGTACAGCCCTGGAAACGTGCTGATGCCACACCCCCATGTGACTGCTACCCTCACAGGGGCAAGAGCCTCACTCTCCATTTTTTTACCACCCTTCCCACCTTTTAATAGAATGGGAGTTTGAGGAGCCAAAGGTCCTATTTTCCACAACAGGGTCTAACCACTCCTTGAGAGGGAACCATCCTCTAGACCCACGTACAGTCCCACTGGTCCTGACTGCCGGAACTTGTAGGGTGGTGAATGAAATAAGCAAGTAGATGTGATGAAATAACTACATGTACACCATTATTGTATTAAAATGACAGGGGCATGCAGGTGAAGTACAAGGTGCACCAAGCACACATACCTGGGAGATCTAGAACACTCCAGACTGACTTTCTCAGCATTCTGTTCAAGTCAGGCAACTCAAATGGAAAATACTAATTGCTGGATATACCGCCCCATTAGAGGATTGATGGGGAAAATGTTAGGTGTCAAGTCTGGCTTCTCCTCCTTACAAGAGATGAACACGACCATGCTGGTGGTCCTATCTTTAAAACGGGATGCACCTGCTTAGGCTGCCTTCTTCACAAGGCTGCATCCTGCCTGCATACAATGTGGCATCTCCTCCACTCTGGATGCACTTGGCAAAGGCAGTCATGCAGGCTGACTCCAGGGCACCGGTGCCCCTGTAGAGCTGTGCCTGCTCACATGACACTGGTGTCCTATCACCAGTGCTCACCCCTGGCAGAGCCAGGGCATGGCTCTGAGAATCAAGAACATAATTCCTTGTGCTAGCAGCATCAAGGATCCAAGAAGACCCAAGCCATACCTTTTCCTGTTCAGTTTACTGTCAGATTGACTACACTGCTACTGTGCAGGCTTGGATAGCAAAACAGCTCCCCTCACTTGACCCTGCTCACCACTCACCTGCCTGCCTCTCATCGCTGCCTACATGGCTGGCTTTGAAACCAGGTTCTGGAGTAATAACTGCAAGACCTTAGCATATAATAGTTATCATGACTGCCTCTGGGCTAGATGATTGTCTTGATGTTTTATATAGATTTTTATATTTAATCCTTACACCAACCAAGAGGAATATATTATCACTAACCCCAATTTTTAGGTGATGAAACTACGGCTTCAAGGAATTAAGCAATTTACCCAAGGTTAAAGAGTACACATGAAGAGAGCAGCCCAGACATGACTATAAAGTAAAGATAAAAATACCTCCTGGGAGGGTCGTTCCAAGGATCAGAAACAAAATAACAAAACATTTAGTACAATGCAAGGCAGTGCTTAATGAGTAAAAGCTGCTGCTATTATCGCCAGGGCTACAGGTATTTTAAAAGTTGCTTGAGGTAACAGCACTGGTTAGTAGCAGAGGCAGGACTCAAAGTCAAATATTTTGATTCCAGGTCATCGTTGCTCACTTCGCCACAAATGGCCAGTGATGAAATCAACTTAGAGTTACTGAGATGGCAAAGACCTTGCTGTCCAATTTGTGGCTGGGAACCCAGAGGTTGAAAGTACATGATTACTCAGTACCCCAACATTCCTACCAGAGTCTGGAGTCCAAGAAAGGGAGATGGAGATAGTGTTCCAATTTCTAACTGAATAGAATTTACTTTTCCTTATGCCATCAGGATGAATACTAATAACTTGAGTTTAGTCAACTAACAGTGGAGGCAATAAGCCCACAGACAAAAAGCCTGGTTAGAATCTAGCTTTGTCATTTATTCACTATGATCATATCATTCAATCTCTCTGTTCCTCACCTTCTTCCACTAAAAGAATAATAATACCCACTTCATAAGAATTATTACAAAAAAGTATGTATGTCATATACATATATACATGTACATATAGATATACAAACATATACATACATGAGTACACACACCTACACAGGTGAAATTTAAAGTAATGTCTGACATACTGTAAGTGCTCAGAAGTATTTGCTGAAATTCTTTACTCTGGAATGCAAACTCTAAGAAGGATTGACTTCCACTGCTTTTGTTCACTGCCGAAGGCCTAGTACTTAGACCAGTGATGGAGACTGAAGAATGAGACCCCACAGCACCCTTTCTACCACTGTCAGCAAACAACAATGGCTTAAAATTCTGACATTTGAAGCAGAGGTTTCTGAGACTCTCCATCTTACAAAAGAATAAAATGAGAGCTGAGCAGGTGTTAGAGATCACAGATATTTTGCAGCGGAAGTGTTTCAGAGACTTGCCCAAGATCTCACCTCAGTTGCAGCAGTTAGCTCAAGACACAAGCCTTTTGAATGCCAATCCTTTCCTGGGTTCAATGAAATCTTTTGATAAACTAAAGAAAATCCACAATCTTTCAAACAGAAGAAGGAGAGGGAGCATGGGCTAGAGGGAGAATGGGCACATGCTCAGTGGTAACTTCCAGGGACTTGAGTGGAGATGTGAATTTAATTGACTCTCAGAACTGATGTAACATTTATCATACATCACCAATTTGATATCATTGAGAGAGTCCATTTGGTAGGTTATATTACACATCAGCAGAAGCAATTAATGGACTTTTTCAATATGTGACTTTCTCAGTGAGTAAGCTTCGCATATTCATATTCATATTTAGCTCATTTACAAATTATTTCCTTACAAAGAATTCTACATAAACGGATTACAGTGGGAATGGACATATATAATTGAAAACCTAAAATGAGAAGGAAAACAGCTGAAGGACTAATAACCTGAAAATTTTTTGCTCATTTTGGTACAAGGTAGTGTAATCACTTGTCAGTTGTTTGGATTCCCAGACAACCCTTCTCACTCATCCCGAACTGGCTTCCCAAGCCACACCCACAAAGTTCACCGTGGGCAAGAGCGAAGCCTAGGCCGAAGTTTTCCCTCCTTCCCACATACTGAAAGTCAATGAAAGGCACACTGACTTCATAATGAGATTGAGAAAACTCTCCAGAATATGAGGCCACACGGCAGATTTTGGTAAAGAATAGGGGTCACTAATTTCCAGAACATTTCTCAATCCTACCACAGTCTTTCAACGGGAAGATGGCAAGTCGCTATGAAGGTCAGTGAATAAAGGTGCCACCTGCCATGCCACACCCTTCATCTGGTTGTGTAGATATTATTCACAGGCTGTAGTTGGGAAATAGTATCATGCAGTTTATGCAAATGTGCAAATATAGGAGCTCTTCAGACCTGTCAGGACAGAGGAACTTTCCAATATTTCCAGCAACGTGAGGTCAAAATGATGGGAACCAGAACAGCAAAGATTTTGGCATTATGCCTTTTTTCCAAGATGCTTAGATGAAGAAAAAAGAACAATTGCAGCAGATGAACTTTAAAGACAAGAACTGATTACCTAAATAATTAAGTAAGAAAGATCAGGAAACTGTCCAAGGTTCTATTTTGGAGAGAGGAGCATTAACCCTTGCCCCAAAGGCACTCATTTACCACCTGCTTACAACAGATCAACAACACTTAAATTTGCTTGAAAGCATTTTTAGCATTTCTTCCCACACCTGTGAGCAGCCAGGCAGTTGACAGCATGCTGTCTCTAAGGGCTGAGGAGGTTAATGTGGGCTGGTTGAGTCCCCCATTACTACTCTCTCAAGTTCAGAGAGGGGGTGGATGGCCAACAGCCACAGAGAAACAGCCAAGAGACCATCAATGGCTACCTCAGGCTGGCGCCAGTCATCTGGTAGATGGCTGTACCAGAGGTCCCAGTCCATCACTTGGGCTGGGTGTCACCAATCAAAGGTACAGATGGCTGATTAATATCAACTCTTATACAGATCATCTATAACAGAACTTCCTTTGCTTCGGATCCACTTTTTTTCTCTTTGAGGCTTTTCCCTGTATAGTTTAGCACAGATAAACTAGTTTGTCTATTTTTTGTTTGTTTGTTGAAAAGTTTTGGAATGGGAGTTTGAAACCATTTGTTTAAGGATCAAAAATATTCTTGGGAGATTAAGAAGCTACAGCTAAATTTCTGTGTCCAGCCAAGCTTCCAATCATGGATATACATTGTCAAGCAAATCTGGCAACTTAAGTTAAAAAGATTAACACTTAAGCACTTTCTTTACTGCAGGGCCTCCAGAGTCTCAATATATTAAAGCACCCTCTGAATATCCAAGAAAGGATAATGCTTTACATGGGTCCCAAAGCTGTCTTGTTAGGAAAGATGTTTTAAAGGGAATCTTGTGTCTCTCGAAGCACTGGTGTGCTGTGGGACACAGGTTGGGAAATGATAGTGAGTAGAACAATCTTTCCATTCTCATTCCTACTGAAGCAAAGCATATAACTTAAGTTATTGTAGCAGGGACTACTTAAGGTCACCCCATGTACATTTGTCCATTGCCTCTCAGTGATAAAAAGTCCCAATTTTATTTGAGAGGCATTGCAACTATACACTGAAGCCTTGGTGAATTTAGGAGTGAATATGTAACTAAAATCTAGCCAATAAAATGCAAACAAAATTACTGTGTGGGACCTGAAAATGGTTATTCAAAACCACTGAATTGAGTCAATTTCACTGAAAGAAGTACTCTTTTACCTCCACCCACCTTCTTGTTACCTAGAATGTAGATCTGATAACTTGAATTCTGCAGCCCTTTCTGATCCTGAGGTGAATTTCAGAATGTGAACTTGATGCTAGGTTGTAACAGCAGAATAATAAAGTTATTCTAAGCCTCTAATGACAAAGGTAACATGCCACCATTGGACTGTTAAAGTTTAGAACTCTTTATTATGAGAGATGAATACATTTTGAGCCCCCATAACAGTTACAGTATAGTGTAATAGTAAAATTTGGGGTTTTCTGTTCAAGCAGGTGAATTTTAACTGTTTGAAAGTTTACTATTCAGATATTTTTATTTATTTATGTTTAGTTAGTTCTTCTTTGAAGTATTCTTCTCCACCAGCCTTTTTGGTAGTTTGTAGAGATGGTTTTCATTATGACTGTTCAAAAACTATTTCAGTTCTCCTATTAATAATGTGATAAATGGCACTCCCCAACTCTTAGGTAAGTACAGTCACATGATTTGCTTTGGTTAATGTAATGTGAGTGGAAAGGATGCACTAACTTCAGATAAACATCTGATTGCTAATTGAAGATATGGTGATGAAAGCATATGTAGATAGAGATACTCTACTTTTTCTGTTTCCTAAGATCGCTGATGAATAAATTCCTCTCCTGATCACCCTGGACATGTAGCATAGTCAAAAATATGTTTAGTTATATTAAGTTTCTAAGATTATTTGTTATCACAACACAGCATACCCTAGCCTATTCTGACTAGTAGGAAAGAAATGCCCAAGAGACAGTGACAATAATATCTGAGAAGAGCCATTTTTACTAGATACATCCTATGTACCACATGTTATACAGGGCATTTTGCAAAGACTCTCTTTTATTCTTTGCATTAATCCTGTGAGAAACATTGTTGGCAAAAGAAAACATAACTGAGGCTCCGCGGTACAGAAGATGAAGTCCAACACCAAGTATACATTCTCACCACTGTCTCCAAATTGCAACATCTGAAAGCAGCCTTGGAAATAACAAAAACCCTATGAAACTGGCTGGTGACACAAAAATTCTGGGAACCTCTTGTTAGGAATGAAAGGGGAGTAAGACTTAAAATGGATTGCTTTCATGTACTGACCAAACCTCCATGGACTAAGCTAGAGCATGCTGGGGCTTGTAGTCCCTACACCTCATGAGGGGACCAGGACTGCAAATCCTCTGACTGCTCATTTGAATTGCTTTGAACTGAAAATCTGCTTTTTGAGCCACTGTCAAGGTAACCTAGCAGCTGAGAATAACTAATTGGGCAACATTCTCTGACTGCTGGCATGAACAGTTATAATCTCAGTATCACCGTGGCAACCTGACTGGAATGCTGGTTATTCACACAAAGAAAAACCGGTCTCCATTCAGGCCAGGACTGCATTTTGTCTCAAGTCCACTTTTCCCATTACAAGTTGCTACTGAAGGGACAAAGCCTCTTTTACAAAGAATGTTCATTACTGGTCTGTGGAAAAACAACATTTTTGTAGTCTATAAAAACCTGAAATGGCAGGGAATGGGTGTTTGTTTTTGAAGAGGTGGGTACTAATATACATTTTATTGCTACAGACAAAGAGATTTAATTAAGACAGGCTCTATACAAGCCACAATGAAGGTTATCATGGAGTGACCCTATGTAATAAGGCCACACAATTCTAGGGAGATGTAAATGGCAAAGAATGGCCCAAGGGTAACTAACAACTAGATGAAGTAAAACTGATGAGTGTTCATCTCTTAGGCATCTACAATGTGCTATTGTAAACCTCTGCTTCAAGTCCTCCAGTCCCTGCCCTAGTCTACATTACTCCACCACTCAAGTCCCGCCTCAACCTTAGGAGCAAGGTATACACCCTCCATGTATCAGCCATTGACTGCTCACCAGGTCCAGGACTTTCCTGTATGTTCTTACATTTTGTGTCTTTGGTGCTGCTTTCAAGAAAGTTTTTTGTCCAAATATCCATCAGTCCATGTCTTATCAGCCCTTAGTAACTCAAATTGTATTTCATTCCCAAGGGCTTCCTGATATGCTACCTTAAAATCAACATACATCCCAAGTCTGCCCCAAAATTTATCTCTCATTCTGCCTTGGCAGCAAGTCTCAGGGATCAAGATTTATGTCTTCGTTATCTCTGAATCCCCAAGGTGTTTTCAAGTAATGCCTTATGCACCCGCAGCGTGGTATGGAAGGAGGAACAGCAATTTGTGTATCAGCCACCAGGGTATGAGTGGTGTTTGCCATTTCAAACTGCATAATCTTTACAAAATTGCTTAATCTTGTCTGAGCCGATTGCTTCACCAATCAACAGGATGCTCTTCAAAATGCAGTGCATGACCAGCAGGGTCTACAGCTGCTGGGAGTGTTTAGAAATGCAGATTCTGCACTGGCTGAATCAGGACCAACTTTTAACAAGATCCCCAGGCAACTCAAAGACTAATATCTCAAAAATATCAACAAAACCTACCAAGTGCAGGTAAGTTGAGATAAGGTTCAGGTTATGGAAAATATCCAGCAGACAGTGATTCATAACAAACCTTCAACAAATAAGCAAACTCTTATAACTTAGTTCCAATAAATACATGGAAAATTAAATTGTTTAGTGTTATGGAGAAGTCAGATACTATGGCATGGGCCTGCCTCGAGGAGCATGTGTCACCAGCAATAACAGAGGAAAATCAGTGAAATAAAGAAGTAGAGAAATGAAAGGCAATAATAGAGGAAACAATAGAGCAATAATAGAGAGGAATATCAGTGAAATAAAAAAGAAATGAAGGAAAGACGGTACTAGAAGATCAGAGGACTGAACCCAACTTCATCATTGACCATTTTCCTGACACTGAGCAAATCCACTGAAATTCTTTTGCCTTTGGTTTTTTTTCCTTATCAAGTATAAATAAGACAACCAGCAGGCTGCCTGCCTCCCAGGGTTTTGCTGAATTTGAAATAAGACAAAAACACAAAAGAGTTTTGCCAAACACAAAGCTTTGATGGAGTTGGCTGCTATCAATTATAACACTGAAATAAAAGTTTCCCATCACAAAATTGCTGCTCCCAAGCTCACATTTGAGGGGTAGGGGGTGTCTTTGAAAGACTTATGGAGGTCAAACGCCATATTAAGAGCGCTGAGGAATAATGTTCGGCTGATGCCACTTTATAGAATCTGAGGATGGATTTCAAGGGAAAGGTGTGGAAGGGGTGCTAACATGGATTCTAGGAGTAAAGGAATTCACTGTCAACCTGGGTTCATGATTCAAGGTTGCTGAGCTGGGTAAGGAGATAGGGACCTAAGACAGGATGGAGCTGTGGGAGCAACAATATTGATGAGGAATCTGAGGTATATGGGGAGAAGGAGTTTGGGAGGAACTGCTGTCATCCATTTCTCAAGAACTCATTATGCAAGAAAAGAGAAAGGATGAGGTTAGGATCCCTCTTTACCTATCATATACACAGCTACAGCAATGTTAAGAGAATGCAGATGGCAGGGAATCTGGAAAGGTAAAGGTGAGCATCCAGAGACACTTTGAAGCACAAATAGGAGTCTCATGAGCAGGGAAGAGGTAGCATTTTTTATTGGCATTAGTCATAAAAGATAAATGTAAATAACATGTATCATTTCTTTCACAAGTAATCAAAGCCCAGGAACATGTGACTTATGGGATTAGTACCTTAACTCCATAAGCACTAGATTGTATTGAGAAGCCATGATTCTACAAACATTTCTGCAAACAAATGGATTTTAAGTTTTGAACACATGACTATGATAGGAAGTAGCACAAACATGGGATAAAAAATACAAAGCCATTATTATTGCTTTTTTAAAAATACCATGTTTGATTCTTGCCCAGACAGCCAATAAACAAGAACATAAATCCATTGCTGTAATAATTTGTTTACATCATCTTCCCCAATCACCTCCTGCTCCCCACAAAGCAGGGGCTGAGTTCCCTTCACATAAACATCCTCAGCACCTCACACAGCACAGAGGCTGCTGAAGAAAGGCTCATTCAGTGCACAAATCATTACACCAAGACCAATAAATATAACAGGTATAAATGGTTATTTACTTCTTCACTGGTGAAATGAAGTGGTAAGTGAGGAAGACGGTAACTCATAAAGAGTTAGGGAAAGACACATTTCTTGGTACTCACAAGTGGGTACCAGAGAATCTTCCATAATCAATTTTAAAGACAAAACAGAAAGCTGCCAATAAATTTCAGGTTTCCAGGAGCAGTAATCTAGTAGGCCCATCAGATTCCCTAGAAGCAGGAATTTAGTCACCAATAGGGATGTTTAGGGGAAAATGAGCCGAAGTATATTATTCACCTGTATGTATCACTTACAGCCCCATCTTCAATTGCAGTCGAAGTTATTTTCTTCATCTTGATTCGTTAAGAATTTGTAATTACTTAGATTAGAACTGGACAACACTTTATTTTTCTATTGCTCTTACAGAATAACTTTGAAGAAAATTAATCATGTGGAAAAGATAACACAGGAATACTTAATTTTCTAAAAACATTTCAGTTAAGCGCCATTTACATCCAACTGCTGGTTAATTACAACCAGACCCTCTCAAGTCAGTGCTCTAGGAGCTAGTTCAAATAACATCACCTTTCTAGGACCTCCAAATAGGTAATATAGGGTTCTTACTAAGTCTTACTTTTCACCAATATTTCTACCAGTTCTTTGGATTAATGAGGTTGTTTTGTGAAACAAACAGTATCATGCAGGTTTTTGAACAACAGATGATCGTTCTTGGCCTAAGTCAATGATCTGATGTTTTTGTTTTGTCCAATTTTCTATATAGATATATCACAATTTGGAGGTGTGAAAAAATTTAATCACGAAGGCATATTCAGTGAAGAAAGAAGAACACATATATATAAGCAACACAACAATTAAAGTATCCGTTCCTTGTCTTGCAAAGACAGGTGCTGCCAAGTTCATTAACTAATGCTTTCTGAAAATCCAGTAGGTAAAGTGCCTTTCTTATGGCAGAGATTTCAAAGTCTGATTACCAAATTCTACTCAGTTACTTAACCACACCATATAGCATAATGTTGAGCACAGAATATTTATGGATCTACACTAAGATACTACTTGCCAGCAAATGTATAATTAAAATGAGCTTATTGCTATATCCCCCCATCCTAATAACAGCTTTCACATCTCCATGATTTTTCTAAATCTTTCTAGGGTTAGTTCTTTCAGACAGCTCTCTCACACATTCTTCTCAGTCACTATGTTCAAAACTTGTTTGACACAAGAAATTTGGGTCAAGAGAAGGACATACAAGGGATCCGAATAGGAAAAGAAGTAAAATTATCACTTTGTAGACAACTTGACAATTTACATGGAAAACCCTAAAGACTCTACAGAAAAAATAATGAAAATATTAAGCCAGTAGGTAGATGGTTACAAAATCAACACACAAAAATCAGTCACCTTCTTAAATGCAAGAAATCAGTCTGAAGAAGAAGAAATTAAGAAAATCACCCCATTTACAATTGCACCAACCAAAATTAAATACCTGGGAATAAACTTAACAAAAGATAAACTAAACTAAACCAAGAAGACTATAAAACATTGCTAAAGGAAATAGAAGAAGGCACAACAAAATGAAAAGACATTCCCTGCTCATGGGTTAGAAGAATTAACATTATCAAAATGGCCATCCTACCAAAAGCAATCACGGATTCAATGCAATTCCAATAAAAATCTCAAATACATTCTTTAAAGAAATAGAATAAATATTATGGAAATTCATATGGAATAATAAAAATCTTTGAATAGCAAAAGCTCTCTTGACCAAAATGAGAGAGAATGGAGGGATTGTACTCCCAGACTTTAAATTATACTACAAAGTCATAGATCAATTAATCTATGACCAGGGACCAAAAACACACAATGGAACAGGATAATCTCTTCTACAAATGGTGCTGGGAAAACTGGACTGCAACATGCAAAAGAACAAATCTAGACTACTCCCTCATACCAGTCACAAAAACAAACTAAAAAAGGATGAAAGAGTTAAATCTAAGACCTGAAACCACAAAATACATAAAAGAAAATATGGGCAAAACACTCCAGGACTTACACTTCAGAAACCTTTTCAGGACACATCTACAGATGCTAAAAACAATGAAGGAAAATATAAACAACTTGGACTACATCAAATTAAAAACCTTAGTACAGCAAAAGAGACAATATTCAAAATAAAAAGAAGCCCAACCAAATGGAAATTTTCACCCTCCGTACAAATGATAAGGATCTGATAACAAAGATCCATAAGAAAATCACACAACTTAATAAAAACAAAACAAAAATTCCAGTCAAAATTGGGTAGCAGAGCTAAAAAGACACTTCTGGAAAGAAGAAATACAAATGGTCAATAGGCATATGAAAAAAATGTTCAACACCATTAATAACCAGGAAAATGCAAATCAAAACCACAATGAGATACCACCTTACACCAGTAAGAATGGCCCATATTATAAAAAAGGAGGGGGGGCAAAAGCCAGGCACTGTGGCTCGTTCCTATAGGCTTCAGCCTATGAAGCAGCCAGGGCTAGGGATTGCGGTTTGAGTCCCGCTTGGGGCAACACAGCAAGACCTAGTTCCCAAAAAATAGTTGGCTGTGGTGGCGCACACCTGTAATCCCAGCTACCTGGGAAGGTGAGGCTGGGGATTGCTTGAGTCTGTGATACTGGGCAACGTGAGCCTGCGGTTCCACAGGCAAAAATAGCAAGACCTAGTCTCAAAGAAAAAAAAAAAAAAGAAATTAGTTAGAAAAAATAAAAATAAAAAAGGAGGAAGGGTGAGAACAACTGCTGGTGGGAATGCAAACTGGTCTAGCCACCATGGAAGGCTGTGTGGGGGACCCCAAACTACTGAAAATGGAACTACAACTTGATCCAGCAATCCCACTTCTGGAATCTACCCAAAAGATACAAAAACATTTATTCAAAAGGACACCTGTACACTAATGTTTACTGCAGCACTATTTATAATAGCCAAGATATGGAAACAACCCAAATGCCCCAAAATAGATGAATGGGTCAGAAAGTTGTGGTCTATGTACACAATGGAATATTATTCATCAATCAAAAAAGATAAATTTATGTCATTTGCAGCAACACGATTGGCGCTAGAAGGAATCATGCTAGCAGAAATAAGCCAGAAAGAAAAAGAGAAACACTGAACGGTGTCAATTATAGGGATATAGGGGAAGCAAATGAACAAATGAACAAAAGAATTTTAATGCTGTCAACAGAACTGAAGCATAGGACAAGAGAGGGAGAGGAGGGTAAAATCGGGGGAGTGATGGGCATAACAAAAGAGTAAGATGGTTCATGGGTGATAAGGTGGTGGGACAACCTTGAGTAGACAATGAGGTAATAAATATATATATTTACATATATGTTTATATATTATATATATTTAGCTGATTACATGTATATGATATATGTGCAATCAATTAAAAAATACTTTAAAAAATAAAGTGGTAAGCGCCCCCCCCCTTCAAAAAAAGAAATTTGGGGCATATGCAGCTAGAGACAGTCTTAACAATTAAGAATGTCTTCACATGCGCCATTGAAGATGAAGACAAATAAGAATTAAGAATAGCCAGGCATGGTGGCACACACCTGTAATCCCAGTTACTTGGGAGGCTGAGGCTGGCGATCACTTGAGCCCACGGGTTCAAGACAACCCTGGGCAACATAGTGAGATCTAGTCTCTTAAAAATAATAATACCAATAATAATAATAAAGAATAATGACAACTGAAAACCCACATGTCACTATTTAAGGTAGACTTTCTCTCTGAGTACAACCATTTGCCTTGTACCAAAATCACTCCCACTATTCAAACCTAGAACATTCCTATTGGTTATGATTTGGTGGGTTAATCTTGAAGTCTGGGAAAGCTCAAAGTTTTTTCCATATGAGTAGGAATAGCTTCCCAATAAAAGTGAAGCATATGAAGTGCCAGATAGCACTGGCCAGCAAACACTGGGTCTCCACTTTGCAACATCTTACAGGTGAAGGGGGAAATGTGCAATTAAAATGGCTTGGTGGTTCAGAACTTAAACTCCAACAGAATTAAAGCAATGATTGTATAACCAATCACGGTGGCAGGAAAGGGGAGCTAGAGAGATCTTTTCACAGAAAAGATCCTGTCAGTGAACTATTTGACTATTTGATGTGTTTATTTTACTTTAAACTTTTGCAAGAATATTAAAAAATTACAATTACAGATGTTTGTGGTTGACATTAACCTTAAGGTACTTGGTGGCAATCTATTCAGGGGTGGGGCTGGCAAGCCTGCCCTTCACCTACAATACTTCATAGCCTCCAGGTCCCCAAACTGAAGATCAGGTCTTCATTTCTGCCTCACAGAGTTGTTTCTTGACATAGTGTAGAAGACCAAGAAGTGTCACTTTAACCCCCCCCCCCAAAAAAAAAAAAAACACTGCTGGATGGTCTGGCTTAGAACCTCACATTTGTAGCACTAAATGTGCCACTGACACTTCATCAGCTAGGAATACGCCACTCCTATTACTCATATTACTGCGAAGTAATAGAAAACAAAACTAAGAATGTGATCTACATACTTTTTAAATTAGGTATAAAAATGCATTGGCATTGTGGAAATCATTTCAATTCAAACCTCATACCCTGTTTCTTACTTGTGTGACTCTGAGCTTCCCAAATTTCTTGGGAATGAATTAGCTCTCCTACACAAATAGAGTGGCTTCTTCCTCCACCACTTCAGGGCACATACAACACCATCCCTCCCACTCCTACCTGCTGCTTTATTTTAACTACTGTCAATTAGTCTCTTCACAAGCAACTTTCTTACAAAGTGGTTTCCACCTTCAAACCAGATTAAGTATCATGTCCACCAGATCCTACCTGGAGCCCACTCACTCCTCTCCAGCAGAATTTGGTATAGTGGCTCCGTCTCTGTGTTTTCACAGTATTGGCTCTAGAAACTGACTATAAGATCCGCCATCTATTGCAATTGTGTTTAAGTGTCTCACTCCCCATTCGGGACTGCAAGTCCTTGGTTGCTCTAGTTTCCAGTAGTGTCAATACTCACAGCAGGGTCTCAGTAAGTGTTAAATGAACAAATGAATGAAAGAACCATGATAGTGTTCAATTCTTGGCCATGTGCTATTTGTTGAGCACTGCATGTATTTTCTATAACCTTTGCAAGACCTCTGTCAGATGGATATGACAGACAGACCCAAAATATCAAATAAATGAGTGAAACCTGGGTTATAACAACATATAATCTATCTATAAAGAATCCAACACAACTCCTAGCATGGACTAGATCCTCAAACTTACCATCCTCCTTCTTTCTGCTCATAAGAACAGGAGTATGACTAGATCCCGTGAGGCTCAGTAGTTAAGTTCACCGGATTAGTTAACACTGTAACTCGGGAAATTTGAAACTAAAGCTCGCTTTACCAAATTCCGCACCTGCACTAGTCAACAGATTTTTCCAATCTCACATTAATCATCCCAATATGTTTTCTGAGTGCCTGCTAGCTCTGTGCTGTGTGTGAGGTGGGCATGCTGGGACCATAGAGGACAAGCCATGGCCCCAGGCTTCCAGCAGCAGGTTCAGGGAAGGACCTGCATCTGTGCAGGTGAACTCCTGAGAGCCTCAGAGCACATAGTCTTACTAGGTAGATGTTCATGCCCATTGAGCCAGCCCTTAGAAGCTCTATAAATCCTTTAATGGGACACAGAAGAGTCTGCTCTGTGCCACTCATGTAGCCACAGAAGATTCTTTTAGGAAAATCATGTCTACCTCACAGTTTATGAAGTTCACAGGGAAGTTTCTACCACCTGGAGTGTCCTTAGGGCAGGAATCAGTGTTTCCAATGGTATGCCAATTTGGCAAAGCAGTGAGTATCAGATGCCCAGGTATTGTTCATTCAGACTATACCACATGTGTCCTGCCTTTGTTTCCACCAACCCATTATCTCCATCTTGAGGCTGGCAAATGGGTATTCCTCTGTCCATACCCCTGGGGCATTGTTCCCACAGAACCTTAAGTGGATGGCACCCCAGAACATAACACAGTGTGACAGGAACACACCTGAATGATTGCCCAAAGTTGCGTAACAGATGGTCTTGACAGCCACACTGGGTAATAATAAGATTTCCATGCACTCCTAGCTGAGCCATCACCAGCAATCCCCATTTCAGGGAACACATGAGAAAGCTGCTGTTGTCTTTCCAGCACAGAATGACCAAGTAAAGCAAAGTATGATGCTCCCTTTTGCCCAAAATCACAGTCTCACTATCGGCCATATATGAGCTCCTCAGTAATGACTCAGCACTTTAATTTGTCTATTAAAATGCCACTCAACTAGATATATTCTTGTTGGACCTTCACTCCATGCTAATAACTGCCACATTATCTTAGAAAGCAATAAATGGGACAAAAATGGAGAATAAATAATAATGATACGAGCTTAAAATGGAGCCCATTTTAAGCCTCTGCCACAATAATTGTCCCTGATCGTCTTTCTGAACCCTCAGCATTCACCTCCATTCCCTCATGGACTGAGTAAAAATTGTTTACAAACTCCTCTGAAGAGTCCCAGCTTCACAGGATGTCCCACATAGTCACTGAATAATAGCACCAAACACCTTGGATATAGGTTCACAGAAGCTAACTGAGCGGCTATGCTGCACTTGGCAATCACTTCCAAAGAAGAAGGCCACGTTGAGTGATGTTGGTGGTCCCATCTCTTCCAGGTCAAAGTCTATAGTCATTAGCCTGCTTCCCTAAGTAGCTAAGGGCATGTGTCCAATTTCTCACCTGCCCTTCTTCAGACAAGAACGATGGCATGTTTTGCTCTAGAACTGTAGTTGGTGAAGAGGTTCAGAATTTGTCACTTGGACATAAGGGTTATTTTGAACCAAAGAGGAAAAAAAGAAGCAGGGAGTATGTGCACACACTCCCTTCTGCCTCCCCGCCTCCCTCTCTACCAGGAAGAGCGGAACAATTCTTATCAATCCCCAGAAAGGACTCTAGACTCTTAAGGCCCAGATGTAGCACCATAGAATTTCAGAAACCTTACTAATGACCCTTACCTTTCATTTGTTCCTCAATAGTTACCTCCGACAGTTTGTGGCTTGAAAGAGTAAAGCCCTTTTCCATTGTCATATCATTTCTCCACCAATGTATTGCTATTTTGCTAAGATTTTAATACAAACCCATGTTCTAACCACATCTTTGAGTTACTCACTGCTGAGTTCTCTAGGGTGCACAGTGGTTTACATGTTTCAAGTCTCCTTTCCTCTTGTTAATCTGCCTTCTGTCAGTCTAACCTGTGGGACACCAATCAATGAACCTAAAATGAGTAAAAAAGACTTTTTTCCTGCCTGACGTAACTTCCAATAAGTTCAATAAGTTCCAATAACCCCCTAAATTCTGTGCATCTCCTGAAACCAGATCAATTGTTATTTCCGTGCATTTTTTCAGGGAAGAGTATCTAGATACCTCACTACCTGAAAGGATTCTAATATCCAGCACCTCCACTGACCCTTTACAAATCCTTCAACACAAGCTGCTACCTCCCACTTTATACTGGAAGACAAAACAATGAGCTGTTGTTTGACTGAGTTACCTGAGAACAAGACAGAGAGACCCCTGCTCCTAATCTGTATCATTCCAGGGGGAGCACCAATTGCCTCATTGCCTCCTCTGATGTAGAACATCTTGGCTGGAATGATTCCACATCTAAAGGAGTGAAAGAATTTGTATCTATCTTGTAACATGCCTGCTTATGTTGGGGGTGGGGGGCAGATGGGATTGCATATAACACTATGATGGTCAGTCAGTTGGAGGAAACCATCTTCCATTTCCAGAAAAAAATAATCTACTTCTATTTTCTGTCACAATACACTGCACAAATATTTCTTTTTCTTTCTTTGCTTTCTTTTTTTTTTGGTTTTTTTTAGAATGAGCCTGTCCTCAAGACTTTATTTAACACTTCAATTAAGAGGGGTGTCAAAAGTCGTAATGCATTCAAATGGCATTTGAAGCACCAATTTATATCGTTCATTGGGAAAGACATTGGGGTTTATATCGTTCGTTGGGAAAGACAAACCAAAATAGAATTTTATTTTTTTATTATTCAAATAATGTATTTATATATATTTCACATTTCAAATAATTTATTTATATATGTTTCACAAAATAAAATAATTTATTTATGTATATTTACATATACATTCCCTGTGCACAAATACTTCTCGTTAGTGTATATTAAGTTATAAGATGGTAAGCAGGGCCCCACAAAACACTAACATTGATAGCAGATAGCAGGTACAAAGGTGAGTCTACCAGATGACAGAGAAAATAGTTTTGAGATGCGGGAAGTGCCAACACTCCATGCTTGATGAAGATTAACCAACCAAATTATAATAAAGCTACAGCTCTAAACCTACTTTCAAGTTCTCAAAGCTAGCAGTTCTCAAACATGCTAAGCAAACATAGTAGTAGCTCTATTTGCCTTATCAAGGACACAAAGATCAAGTGGGTGTGGACTGATCTGGTTTGTTGACCCGGGAATTGGACCCAGGCGATTTAGAGGCTCCACACCCTCCACCCGTGCCCCTGGAATGTGCATTTCCCCTGCCTTCCCGAGTCACAGAAGCTGCCCAAGGGCCTATATAACCAAGACGACATGTAGCTAAGACCATCTGGATAGTACACATGATTCCCATAAATTTTTAAGATATGGGGGGGGGGGGGTGGAAAACTCTGATTTTGCAGCAACCCAAGACAAAGACTCTGTGATTTCTCTGGGTTATTAAAATTGCCACCTACCAACTAGGAGTGGTCTGTCACTTTTTCAAACTTTCCATTTGTGTGTGTACGTGTCTATGCACGCACACGTGTGTGCATTGGAGGGTGGGTTTCAAGTTACACCTGGATTATAACTCAACAGTTCTGTCCTCAATGAATTTAGGGACTGAAGAGAAACCCCAGAGGCAAAAACAGACACACACCCCCACAGAATAGTTCCCTCTTAAAGGCTTCCCAAGTACATCTCTTGATTTTCGATTCTAAAGCTTAGAAAACTGAACCCATCTCTTAAAAAAAACAATAAGCGGCCAATGTGTACATAGGAAAAACTATCCAAAAGATAAAACATTTTGGATAAAAAATGAAGGGAGAAGAAAGTTTTAAATTACACTTCAAATCCAATGGGACATCAGAAAAATGTGTAGATGATTGTAAAAACTGTCACATTGTGTCAACAAAAAGAGCATGACCTAGGATGCCACTGCGCAATTACAGTGATGCCAAACAATTCTTAACGATCAAAGACAAAGTTTTAGCACTTTATATCCTAACAAAGGAGTTTACTCAGAGGTAATTTTTACTGTGTTTTAGGATACTAGTTGGCGCTTTGAAGTTGACAATATATGGTAATATATTAATATGATAATGATAATATAGCATATTATCATTCTGGTAATTTAAAAATAGGGGGAATCTCTCCCAGGTCATTTTTGGAGCAGAATATATGCTTTTCCGGAAAAAATAATGCTCATATCTGTGGCATGAAGTAGAAGGTAGCTATGCAGCATGTCAAAAAAAAAAAGTACAAATGAAGCCTTAGCAGTTGAAAGAAGGGAGAAATTATTCCAATAGGCAAGAAGGACTTTGAGCCCACAAATTGAAAAGCAAAATTTGGACAAACACAAATGACTGGAGTCACCCAGCATAACCAAGAATGGAACAGAAAAGTTCAGGCACAATTGAAGCAAACGATAAGTAAAGGGTAGAGAGGGCTAGGAGTCCAAATGTTAAACCAGGCACAACATCCACACTGGCAACTCTGAGAAAGGGGAGGAGAAGAGCAAGATCAGACAAAAAACAATGTCAGAACTCCCCACAAAAGTAATAAAGGCCCCACTTAAGAGAAAGGTACATTGATATAACAGTGGGATGTCTTCACCAGTATATCCTTGATCTGCCCCCCAAAACACCAGCCTGGTTCTTATGTTTGTTAAACATAGTTATCATATACCAGGATCTTTAAAACACATTCCTTTGTCTCCTAAGAGAAGAAATCTCCAGTCATTTTACCAGAATAACCATTCTAATCTGTCCCAAAGAAAGCTATTCCAGAACCTCTCCCTCTTACTTTCCAATAAAAACAGTGGTCCTCTCCCTACAACACCATGTGGGATGCCCAAAAGTCACATTCCTGGCAACCACGTAAAAGGGGTCACTTTATCAGTAAATCTTTGGAAAGAAAGTACTTCAACTACCTCCTCAACCCTTCTCCCTAGCTCAGTGCACTTTCTCCAATTGCACAAGTACAAACACATGGAGAATGCAAAGAATGTATCCAAGTTTGGCAGAGCTTGCTGCTTCTACTGGTCCAAGAGCCCCCAAATGGTGCGAAATGAAGCAAAACAGCCGCAGAAGCAATATGCAAGCTTGAGGTCAGTGCAGACCCAGCTGCCCTTGTCTCTTAGATATCCCTGGCTGGGATCCCACTGAGCAAATGTGGGGGGTGAGCAGACAAGACAGACCCTGGGATCAGGAACTACCCAGCTGCAGCAAAAGAGAGTAATCATCAAAAACTTAAGCTAAGCACACAAACAGCAATTTTCCTCCATGAGTGCCCCCAAAGGCAGACATGGAAATTATCCCTGAGTATTTCTTTGCAATCATGACATGACCTTAACACAGACTGTCAAACCCTGTCTCAAACCCATCTCTGAAACCATATAGAGGGTCAATAGCTCCACAAACAGTCTCGACTCTTTGACCTAAAATCCAAGTAGAACCACATCACTTCTCCAGGCGATTCCCCATTTAGCTACTCTTGAAATCTTCTTTCCCAAAATTGCCCATCAAATGTGACTGTTGCTTCATAAAAGGACAAGTATTCAAGGAAAATAATTGTGATTTTAATGTGTCAACCAAAGGAGGCAAGACAGCTCAGGAATTAAATGGAACGTTCAATTTTCACATATCTGCTCTATTTCAAAGCAATACAGGACACTGACAGAAAAGATTCAGTCATTCATTCTACCCACAGATATTTATAAGTACTCACTAATGCATTTTAATTCTAAAATATACATTTCTTCACATTTTAAGTTCAGGAGCTACATCTGAATAGAAAGACACTGGTTCCCTCATTTTAGTGCACAAAAGAATAAGGCATCTTACCATCAGGTGTCACATGGGAACTGACTAATATCTCTCTATTGAGTATAACCATCCTTTCCAGTGCATCACTGGTGGATGTTACCAGTATAATCAGGCTGGGAGAAATTATTTGCTATAGGCAAGAAGCAAGGATTTGAGCCCATAAATCTGGTTGTGTGACTCCCCCTGTCTTGAACTAGCCAATGAATCTCTTTCCTGGGGTAACAATGGAGTAAGAGGCCCTTAGTGACTTTTCCCAGCATCATTTCCTCTTGCCTCTTGCCAAATAATAAGGATTTCCTCCATTCTTCCAAATTTCTCTCAACTACACTTAACTTTTGGGATTCAATTCAAGTATCAACTACCTAAAATCTTTCTCTGAAACCTTCCTCTCCCCAAAGTTGAAATAAGTTCCAGAGTCTCCTAGGTTTTATTTCAGCATCATCAAATTTTGATTTGAGATGACTTATCTACAGCCCCCAAAAGACCATCATGATTTCTGAGAAAGCAAAAGTTGTATTCGCACATTTTTTGATGCAAAACCCTGAAGACACTGCGCGGCATGTCCAGTATGGAGATAAAAACACAATTATTGAAAGGAGAGACAAATAAACCTCATGACATTCTTTTGCTAAGTTCACAGGATGACTCACAAGTTCACAAAGTTCACGAGACCACCAGCAACCACATAGGATTTCACATCTTCTTAGTTACTCTTAAGTTTCAAGACCTCTTGACCAAAAATGACAATTCCAGATTGATGATTTCTAAGCTTCCTTTCACTCTATGATTCTGCTATTTATAGTCCAAAGAAAACTACTTTTGTACTCACTTGGCATTAATCAAATACTGCTTTCCACTATGAATTATCTTTTTGAAAATGGATTCTCAGTTTGGCAAAACAGTCTAAAGATTCTCTAGGTTGTGTAGTAGGGAAAGAGCATATTTAAAACTCTAAGGAAAAGATGTCATTTTAAAAATGCAAATTAAGTACAAATTTTGTGTTTTTGAAAACAAATACTCTTTTTCTTCATTATCAACTAAAGAATACAAAGCTTGACAAAGTGATCCGGACAGATGGAGAGAGAAAAAAGATAGTGACTCTCATTTGAAAGTAGGGCATAATGATTTTACAAAATTATTCTAAGGCAGACTTGGGTTTGAAAATTCATGAAACACTGATATACTAAAAGCTGGTATGGCATAGTTGTTCAAAAGTGTAAGAGTTAGTATTACTCTTCATTGAAATTCTTAATCTATCCCTTACCAACTAGCTCTGAACACTAAATCTCTCCAAACCTTAGTTTTGATATCTGTAAAACAGGGATAGTGTCATAGGGTCATAGGATCATTATAAGAATTAAAGTATAGGTTGTATATAAAGTTTTTTGTCTGGAGCTCGGCATAAAATGGGCTCATTAAAAATGACAGCAGTGTCAACAATTACTGATATCCATTCTCTTAGTATCCATTCTTTAATCAAACACAGATATTTTGTGTGCTTGATTGCACAGGACATTGGAGATGTACACATGCCCAAGAAATACTAGAAAATGGTGATGGTGATGAAGACAGTGAGACAAAGCCATGTTTCCATGGAATCATATTTAATATTTGTAATTATATATTGAAAAAGGTATTTTTTCCTGCATTCATCAACCCTTCTGGTGGGGAGGGTTAGAAATGTGTTTATTTGTGAAATCAGTATATCAAGGAGACAAAGAGTGCTTATGCCATATGCTGTAATTTAAAGAGAAATCATAATAAACTGAAGATAATAAACATGCATGTATGCACCCCAAGCTCAGGACACAGACACTGTCACTGCCTCTAACAGCATTTAGGCTGACCTCCCTTGTGAAGCCTTGTCTCATCCCCTGTGGTGACTACCTTCCTGAATTATAAGCTTCCATGTGGATTCTTTTGCTTTTCTTTACATAGCTATATTGAGATATAATTCACACCTCACACAATCACCTACTTGAATTGTACAATTCAGTGATTTTTATGTTTTCACAGATATTTGCAAGCACACTGAATTTCAGAACAGTGCCATCACCTCAAATGAAACCCCGTAACCTTTGACTGTCACCACCTAGGCCCCTCATTCTTCCCACCCTGAACCCTAAAAAACCACTAATTCCCTTTCTGCTTTTGTAGATTTTCCTGTTTTGAACATTTCATGAATGAAATCAACCAATACTTGACTGCCTGACTTCTTTTACTAAACCAAGTGTTTCAAGTTTCATCAGTGTAGTTGCACATACCAATATTTCAGTCCAATGACCAAAGAAATATCCCATGCAAAAACATCACTTTGTTTATCCACTTGTCAGGTAATGAACATTTAGGTTGCCTCATTTGTTTGGCTACTCTGGATAGCACCACTATAGTTATTCACATGGAATCTTGTGTGTGGACATGTTTCCATTTCTCTTCAGTATAAAATCCCTAAGAGTAGACTTGCTCAATCTTGTGGTAACCTTGTCTAGTCTTTTGAGAAACTGGATCTGTTAGCTTTTATACTGATGCCCAAAAGACAAAGACAAAAGTACGCTAATGGCTTATGCTGCTAAATCAAGCTATTCAAGGTCAGATCCCACTATGCCAGTGGCCAACTCTTCAACAGCCTTGTAAGTAGAGACATATCAATGTTCATATATGTGTAGATAACACCTTCTAAGAATTGAAATTATCTACCTATTGAAGATAGCTAGTAGCAAGAAGAAAAGTGGAATTCATAAAATTAACTCCTAATTCTTTGACTGTTTTAAAAACAGCTGTCTTTCTGACTCAATCAGCTATGTTTCTGAATGACAATTTTAAAGAAGGACAAAAAAACAGACTAATAGTGAGGACTTACAGAGATATTAACCCACTAAATGTAGCCTTTTGTTTCAGACTTACTTTCCGGCAACCATATTTATAAAAAATTAAGGTTAGTCGACTTTTCACTCAGAATTTGAATTGCCAGGAATATGCTGACAACATATGATATCATCATTTAATGACCAGAAAGTAGGCAAGGAGTGGCAAGAAAAGATGAAGGAACGAAACTTCTTCTGAGGATCTCTGAAATGTGGCTTCGGGGAAATCTATTCACATCCCCCAAATTACTACAGTTCTGATGTGTCAGTGTCTAAAACCTTCAATACATACAAGTGTGTTAAAGGCATCTGTCTCTGATTTTCCCACTGAGTGCCTGTCTTATTTTCCAAGACCTTCTGCATTCTTTCCTTGTCAGTCCAGGTTAGAGTCATGAACGGAAAGAGATGACAGACTCAAGAGTACATTACTCACCCTCACATTACCTACATGGAGAGGCTTAAGAAGTTTGCCAATATAGAAATGTCAATAAATTTTAATATGGTATTTCTGAGAGTGTTTCTCTCATGTTACAACATTGTTCAGAAAAAAAGTAATAATTCAAAATATCTCTTGGTGACAGGAATGAAAAAACACTGACTCCTCGGGTACCTGTGTGTATACCACAGTGCCCTGATCTTAAAGAGCATTTAGTTAAGAGCAGGGGAAAAAAATCAGAATTTAAAAAAGTAATAAAATATCTTCTGCAATAACTACTGAATTTGCAAAACTCACTAGAAGATTATATTCACATTTGAAACACAGAAATATCACAGCAATATACTCAGCTCTCAAAGAGAATACATACACAGAGGAAGGCATACATAATTTCCAAAAATTCAAATTCATATAATCTATATATAACATTAGTATATGGAACCTGTTCATGAAACAAGCTTGATTTATAACACAAAATAATAGAATAATAAGGCAGTGCCATCTCACAGCCCTGTCAGTGTCCTAACATTTTTTTCTTCTCAATCCCTCTGCTGAGGAATTCTTAGACCTTACATATGAAATGATATTTAATGAATAGGAAATTTGGGAAAATCAAAGCAAAACAGTGATAGCATGCAAAGGTTTAATTTATGTTGACCAAAACACAAACTTCCCATTTACTGATTCTTTTCACACCAGTCACAGTAAATAGCACAAAACTTTTGGAGAAACCAAAATAACTGATGTTTTACTATTAGCACTTCTCAAATCATTCCTCCTTAGACTGTCACCTTTTGCCAACTCAAAACAGATTTCACAGCTGCAAGTTTCCACCATGTTGTTCGAACATTGCAGTATTTTCCCCCAAGAGGTGTGAAACAGGTCAGTGTGCAGAGCTAATAGCATCAAATTGCTTATGAGTGGGAAAGAATGCATATTGTGGAATCATTAAAAGCAGAAAAGGACACCAATTCCCAGGACTTGGTAGCAACTTGAGTCCCCATCTCTTCCGCTTGCACAGTGTCTGTTAGAAAGGGACAGTCCTAAATATCTGAAAACGGGATCCAAATTTCTTGCATGGCCCACACAGCCCTTACTATATAGACTCAATCCAATACTCCTGCTCAACTCCTACCAAGCACCCCGATGAGCGTTGCTTTCATCAAGCTCCCAATGAGCACGGCTCAAAATCCTTGGTACAGCACGCTGAGGTAATGAGAGAACATGCCCAGGACTGAGGGCTCAGGCTCTAAGACTGAGCAGGGCACAGTGGTTCAGGATCTACCACTTTGACTGGCACAGAGGCTGGGAAATCCTTCCTACATGCAACTATGGAAAAGGACCTGGGGCTCTCTTGACTGCCACAACATCTCCATCACAGCATCAAGGTTTCATAGGTGCCATTCCCTCCTCCAGAACACCTTTCTCTCTCTGCAAAAATACACATTTCTTGTTCTCCAAGGTTCAATTCAGACATCACCTTTGCCGTACAGACCTTTCCAGCCTGTCATGTCTTCTTGGTCTAATGAATTAGAGACTCCACGCTCCCAAGGAGGGTCTCACCTACAACAGACCTTCTCCTGTCTGTCTCCTGCACTGCAAATAAACCCCTTCAGGGCTTATTTACATTCCTATCCCCAGAAGGAAAGCACAGAGCCTGACAAATAGTAGGTGCTCCCTTGATGTTCTTTGAAATCATTTGCATGTAGAAAATAGGGAAAGTTCAGAACTAGCTTAAGGATTTACTCTAAAGTGTTAAGAGTTCAAAACCACCTGTCTAATCACTTATGGATTCCTAAAGAAATTCTTTAAATCTCCTACTGAAATCCAGTGTGTAATGCAGAAGATGTCAAACAGATGTGAACAGCAGTAGGCAAATTCCCTAAGCACCCAACCCTCCCTCCAACTTGGAGGCTGCACCCTAAAGTCCACAACATTCAGCATCTTAAAAAAAAAAATCCTAAAGAAATCATCAGCAATGCATAAGTAATTATGTTCAAGGCCATTAAATGCAGCATTATTTATAAGAGCGCAAATTGGAAGCAGCCTAAATGTTCAACAGGGGATTTAATAAATTATGAATATCTGAGCTAGAATACTAGCAGTCATTAAAAAAATATCACGTTGATAAAATTTTTCATAATGTAACAGAGAGTATCACATGCATACATTTTTTTTTTAAAAAACACCAGAATAAATAACACTATATACAATTTGGCTCACATTTAATTTCTATTAACATGAATGACTTGCATAAATAAGAAGACAGGAGGGAAATATACCAACATGCTTAGTAGAATCTGCATCAGAATAGTGGAGAGTGGGTGATGATAAAATTGATTTTATTCTCAACTAACTTTCAGTATTTCCTCAATTTTCTATAATATACATTTTTCGGTATGAAGGGAATAGAGAAGGAGTAAAAACAAATCAAAACCGAAGGAAATAACGCCAACTAAGGAGCTACCCTGCTCTCAGCTGCACGTAATTGTCCAACCAAGTTCTAGGAAGGTAGTTCATTGTCAGGGGCCCAGGACACATCAGAATTAAGGTTCCCATAGAAAGGAGCCCTTAAGGCTTCCTTAAATGTGCTCTATCTTTCATTTCATTTACCAGACTCTTAGAGGATTGACTGATGTTCTTAATTAGTGGAAACTGTAATCTAGACCCACAATTCTCTTGTCATTCTAGGTCTAAACTGAAAACTGTACTTTTCTGAAATTAATCTACAGGGGTTTTTAAAAAAGCAAAACAAACTGATGTCACTGTCATCTCCTCTGCCACAAAGAAACCGCTGTATCCACTCACATCCCAGTCATAAAGTTATTTCCTCCACCACAATATTTTTCCACTACCCCTTTTTTTGTTAATAAAGTAAAATTCTATTTTATTCCAGTTTTGTTGAAGAAAGTACTTTTTGGAAAAATCCAAAACAAAGAAAAGGTTGTTCCTTCCCTTACCACTTCCTCCCATCTCCACCCCTCCTAACCCCCCACATACCCATCCCTTTTATGGAAATTTAATGTACTTGTCTATGGACTAAATTGTCAACCAGAATAAACTTTATAATAATAATAATAATAAAATAAAATATATCATAAGTTTTAAAAAAAAAAAAAGGTTGAACGGGAGAACTGGGATGATATCACAAAAAGACCCAGGAACAGAGATCCTGCTTGTTCCATGTTTTAACGGGGCCAAAATGAAACAGGTCACGAAACACCCTTAGGGTTTGGTGTCTAGTTAGTCCTCATGCCCTTTACCAAAGTGATTCAAGTAGGACCCAAGTCAGAGTCACAAAAAAAGATAAAAAGAAAAAGTGATCTGTAGAGGGTTTGTGGGAGGATGGCAATGGCAAAGGGAACATGGGCCAGATCACAGGGTCAAGAAATATGTCCAAGTGAATATATATCCATATATATAATGTATATGTGTGTGTAGAATATATATACTTGTAGAATATATGTACTTGTAGAATATATATATATATATATATATATATATATATATCCACATATATATGAATAGACCTGCTCTACTGCTACTAGATTCTGTCCTGAATTTTGCAGTGGTGCCCTTTCCCTTATCTCCAGCACTTGTAGGATACATATATATCCATCCTACAAATACATATACGGATATATATATCCATCCTACATACATATATATATATATCCTGCACTTGTAGGATACATACATACATAAATATATGTATGTATGTATATATGTACATAAATATATGTACATAAATATATGTATGTATGTATATCCTGCACTTGTAGGATACATACATACATACATATATTTACATATATACATACATATATTTATTACATATATATATTTATGTATATATAAATATATATAATAATATATATAATATATATAAATATATAAATATATAATGTAATATAAATATATTACATTACATATATACATACATATATTTATGTATGTATGTATCCTACATGTGCAGGAGATAAGGGAAAGGGCAGCATCGCAAAATTCAGGAGAGCAGCGAGCAGCAGTGGAGCAGGTCTAATCCTGGAGGGAAGAAAAAGACAGGACAGGGAAGTCAGCCTAGTGAGGTTCACTCTTGAACGAAAGAAACATATTGTCTTCTGGAGCCTGACCCAAGGAGCCAACCCAAGACACACACCAGAATCTCCTGAAGAAGATCTCATAATCATAGCACGGTTGGAAGTTACATGAGACCTGCTGACTCTTTCTCTTTGTGAAACCAGATTAAGAATTTTTTCAATGTCCCCAGGTGATTATCCAATCTGTCAACACAACAGATACTGCTCAGTCATAAAAAATAAAAAATTCTGCCCTTGGCAGCAGCATGATAGTCTCAAAGGTTATCATTCTCAGTGAAATAAGCCAGACAGAGGGAGACCACCTTATTAATTCAATCATATATGGCATATAAAGAAATAAAACAAATGGCAAAATAGAACTAAAAGTTTAAGACTATCAGACCAATTAGTGGTCACCAGAAAAGAAGGGGAAAGAGTAGATATATTGGGTAAATGATCCATTGCCTGGTGAATGATGGAGCTGGACTTTTAGTGGGCTTAATGTAGTAGATTTCTGTGTTGATTTACAATGAAGAAACTTACAGTTCTTTACGGTGATGTTAATTTATTTTGTTCATGATGTTACTTTAATAAAAATTTTAAAAATATAAAAATCACTTGTTAGAAGGAAGGAGATGGAAAGTATAGAGGGAAATAGGTTCAAGGTGGAAGAACAGGAGTGTGAAAGAGATAATTCCAAGTTCTTTCAGTTGGGAGGTAGGTTCATGCCAGGAGAGAAGGTGGCAGTACAGTGCTTATGGAACAGAGAAGTCCAGAATCATCTCTAGGTGTTTCTCAGAACAAGGGATCAAAGAACAGAGAGTGAGAGCAACCACTTTATGGAATATCAGGCAGCATGGATTACACCATGGGACAGTTTTTCCCAAGAAAGTATATAAAGACCCAAAGAGAGGTAGATGGTCAGTTGAACCTGTGAGAGATTCAGGAAGAACAGGCATGAAAGAGAAAGGGAAAAATGTCATAACAAGCTCCTTGGGCTGTTGGAAGAATTACCTATTGCATTTAAACATAGCCAAGTGTCCAAACAACACAAAAACTCAATACATGCTTGCTGTTAATGTCCTCATGCTAACACTGTGGCTATTTATTTCTAAAACCAAGTGAAGTGATCCCTGT
Source organism: Uropsilus gracilis (assembly GCA_004024945.1). NCBI lineage: Eukaryota > Metazoa > Chordata > Mammalia > Eulipotyphla > Talpidae > Uropsilus > Uropsilus gracilis. The sequence goes on from PVHY01000035.1 coordinate 281,170, forward strand.
GTCTTAGGGACCTACAAAATATAAGTCAGCAATTACCTCTAATTAATAGGAAAACCCACAAGCTATGTGGGGTGTTAAACCCCTCAAATAAGAGATGTTAATTGACAGCATATTTCTGTAGTTTTCCCTTAATACTTCCATTTGAAAAGCTGGTGGCTAAGCATTCTTGTGTTCATGACTAAAGATAACTGGTGCCATAAACAGGACAGCACAAAAGACTAAAAAATGATGTGGAAAATAATGCTTTCTTTAGAAAGTCCATGAATCTTTTTTAGGGTAAGACATTCTGAACCTGTGTATTCCATGATTGCTGCCCCTACTTCATGAAAAGGAACTTTTGGAGGTTGGTAAAAACATCAGCAGAATGAAAGCAAAAAAATAAAGTGAAACAGTTAATCTTAAAAAACAAAAAACAAACCAAAAAAAAAAAAAAAAAAAAACAACCCTAAAGGCTAGAGAAGAACATTTAGTGCCCAATGAAAAGGAAGAGCTATGCCAACGGTTCCTTTCTTAATGTGAGTGGTGGGTCTTAACTTTGAATCGGAATCATTTGGTAGTGGATGCAAAGAGAAGAACAGGACCACTAACAAAATTCATGGTTTCCAAAGCTCAAGGGAAATGACGGTTTCAGTTATTGAAATTGTGAGCATTTTTTCCTTCACAAATTACAGTAACTATGATATCATCATTATAATAACATTAAATAATTGATTAAAATATATCTATTTTATCCTCAAAACTATCTGGTAGCTGAATAAAATTCATATTTTTTTCAATATTTTCTTTTGGTCTTTTTTTGTTTCATAGTAGAAAGAATCACTTTGAAACATATCCATTAATATCTACATCTTTTGGAGGAGATAAATTCACATATTTATAATTTAATTTAATTAAGCACTGATATTCAAATAAAGAATTTTTGACCTAGATTATTTATTGACCCAAACTATCCAAATATCACAAGAACATTTTATACATATTTTCAGACAAAGACTATCTAAATATTTTCCACCTTTTTTTGGGAAGATGTACACTAGAAAATAAGGAAAAAAAAAAAAAAGAAAGGAGAGATGACACAAGAAGGAAAAAAAGAAGCACTAACACCAATGGGCAGAAGGATGGCATGGAAGGGAAAGCCCCAGAGAGCAGGAAGAGGACACAGCTGCTTCAGATTAGAGGGGATAAAAGGCTCATAAGAAATGATGCCAGATATGAACCCTCTTACTGTTAAAAATGTTGGAATGATGAATTCATACATGGGGCAAGAGTGTAGGAATATACAAGTGCTAAGTACATAAGAAACTAAACAAATACAACAACAACAAAGAAAGAAATAAACTCCATGTCTATTGCATCATTATTTACAAAAGTCAAAACATGGGAAAAACCTAAGTGTTCATCTGTGGATGAAAGGATAAAGAAAATGTCTCACACACACACACACACACACACGTGGAATATTATCAAGTCATTAAATAGAAGGAAAGCCTACCGTTTGTACCAACACTCAAGGACCTTAAGGACATAATGCTAATATCTCCCAATGAAATGTGAAACAGAGAAAGAAAAATATGGCATGATTGCATGTTCACATGGAATATTTGAAAATAAAAGCCAAATTCATTGATATAGAGAATAGGTTGGTGGGGAGACTCAGGGGGAGAGAAATGGCTTACGGGCTCAAGAGATAGAAATGTTCAGATATCAGGTAACTGAATCCTGGCAATGATGTGAAGCTGGAGGACTAACTAGAACATATTTGAAAATTGCTAAGTGAGTCGACCTTAAAAGTTCTTACCATGAGAAAAAAATAATTTTTTCTTTGATAATGGATGTTAGTTAGACTTACTGTGATAATCACTATGCTGTACAAGTGAACTTAATATAGTTTTTATTTGGTAATTATTTCTTCGCAAAAAGTAAAAAAAACCTTACATTAGAAAGGGCAGTGAATCAGTCCATAAACCCATTTGTTCACATATAAATTCATGGAAACATAAGAAGCTAATAAAAATGGTTACTACAGGAGGAGAGATTAGTCAGACACTTCCAAGTATACCTTTCATGCTGTTTTAATATTTGATCTATGTGAATGCATTAAATACTTACAAAAGTGAAAAGAATGAATTTTTTTCTAATAAAAAGGGATAGTGCTGAAGGTGACTTTTTAAATTACTAATCATCGAGAGCCCGGTAGTTTTGTTCTTTTTTTTTTTTTTAATCATAGCAACAAACTCTTGGCCTACACCCGGCTTTGGGCATCACACATATCCACAGAGAACCAAAGGCAGAAGGTGAAGAGACACAGCTACACATCAGAGAATGAAAGTAATGAAGATGAGGGAAGTGAGAGAAGCTCTTTCAATTTAAAAGAAGCAACACAGCCCCTTGTTTCTATTAAAAGCAGCAACCATTGATGGACCTGCAGTATAACCTATGTAAGTGTACAAAATCAAACTTGGTCCGGCTGTTTCTCACGGAGGCACTATTCAAACTGTGAGCAGGCCTGCTCTGTTAAACTGCACCACCCTGTTCACTGCAGAGAGGTTAGCATCCCTGGCTCCTGCCCATCCAAAGCCAGTGTGTTCCCTCATTTCTTTCGGCAACCAAAAATCTCTCCTGCTCACCCCACATTCCCCAAATCCGATAGTCGTGACTGAGCACCACTGTAAGGCACAAGTAAAAAGAATAAAAATGAAAACTTGCCAACTTCTTTCCATAACACTGCAACTAATCTTCATCAGTTCATTAATTTGATGAAGCTTCATAACACATTCCTTAAAAAATTATGAGCAATCTGAGCTCACAAATGTTGGGTTGTTACTAAAGATAGTTTGTGCCTTGATTTTAAGAAACAAAGGCTGAGCTAAAGAAAATCCAAGGAAACTAGAAATCCTGCCAGCCTTCCATCAACACTGTTTTACAACGGCAGAGTACAGTTTAATTTAAAAAACAAGTTAATATATTGCCTTCATTGATTATGCTAATTAATTCTCTTAAGAGTCTTGGTAAGGAAAACATTAATCCCCCCCTACGTTCACAGACAAGAAATCCAAGGCTCACAATCATTAGATAATTTTTCCAAGCTCATAACTGACAGAATTTGGGTGGAAATCAGTACTTTTAGTTGCAAGGCTTGTGGTTTCTCTAGGCAGCTATAATGCTCGCTCTAGGCAGTTATTTCCTCTATGCCAAACCTGTAACACATCATCCCAATTAAAACCCCCAGCACAGTAATTATAAATTTGAAATCCAGCATCTTCTTTTTAAATCATTAGGACAGATATAATGGTCCTTGGAATGGCACAACTTGAAAATTAATGAAGCTGGCTGTATCAGCCCACACAGGCTGATAGAGGTAGGAACAGACAGTATTTCACTTTCCAGGGCAAAAAGAGGCAGTGTGTTAAAGGTCACAAGTTTGTAAGTAAGAATGGGGATTTGAATGCAGGCAGTTTAACCTTGTGGGAAAATTTTCTTGATTTAATTACAAAAGAAATCACAAGGAAAATTGGTAGGTGGAATGATTTAACTGAACAATGAAACATGCTCTTTGGCTTTGTAAATCAACATCCCTGGAATAATTTTGATGATTTGTATCATTTATATTTATTTTTGGAAGACACAAAGGACTCAAAATTATTTTACCTACTTATCTTGACTAGATTATTACTAAAGGTACAGGAACTTCCAATACCAGTTTTGTACAGTACCACCACAAAAATAATGTAAAGGCAACAAAAGAAGTAAAACCTTAACAGGAGAAAATAGATCTGATTCACTGAAGCAGTTTCAAAAGAAAGATGGAGATAGTGACCCTATTACACTCACCGTAGGAGGTTAGAATGACCAACACCCAATGCAGAAAACAGATACACTTTCTCCTCTGACATTCCTACAGAACATCCTCAAATTCTATTTTTTAATTAACTTTACCAGAATAACTATAATGTACCTTGCTAGGAAATACTAAAATACTTAAAACTAAAATTCATAGTCGCCAAACAGCACTGGTTTATTAGAACCAAAAGTGTTATGCTAATACTGGAGCCACCAGATACATATGCAAAGTAGTCAGATGGAGGGTAGTCGACTGAGGGCAAGTAAGAATTTAAGGAAAAGTTTGAGCAACTGCTAAAGAAATCAATTGTCTAACTATCAGAAGAACTATAATCTACAGAGGTAAGAATGGGAAGGGTTGGCAAAAGTGCAGTTAGGAGAATTCCAGTGGCCTTAACTTTGCAACAACGATGGATCTGATGCTACCATATAGGCAGACAAGTGTATATCAGGGTCTGTAACACCAGAACCACAAACATGTAGCCAAATTAATATGTATGTATTCAATGGTCAAGGACCCAAGAGAACTAGAAGAAAACGCACAGCATCTACTTGCCAGTAGTTGGGGTGGTTCCTGTTCCTAGAAGACGTTCCTGAACACAGACCCTCTGGTGACATCACTGTTCTGCCTCCTCAGGTGATGAGCATCTGACGCTAGGGAGCATTTCAGGAGCCGCCAGGCAGGGCCCTGAAGCCAGCTCATCACAGAGCTGAGAAACCAGAGTTCTGAAATGTTCAGTAGATAGTCCCCACACTGACAACACATGTGGCCCAAGGTTTTTTAGAAAAAAAAAAAAAAATTTCACAAATGAACTTGTCAGGGTAAAAGACCAACCCCCGTTTCATAGCAGACAAATTAGGGAATCCAGAGTGTGATATTCTTTAGTTCAGTGGGTTGTTGCTAAGAACCTCAGAAAGCATGGTGATTGCTATCAAGGATCATAACAGATCCCTGACGATGGGACCCAGAGGGAAGAGCAGCAGGGTAGACATGCTTAGTGAAGGAAGTGGGCCTAGGGAAAAACACAAGAGGATGGAAAATCCCTACCCCAGAAGCAGAAGTGAGGAGGGGAGAGCAGGAGCTCAAGGGGAGCTGGGGACTGGGAGAAGGGGTCTTCTCATGTTTTGTGGGTGAAAGTAGGGAAGGCAAAGCAGGAGGAGCTGTTGAGTTGAAGAAAGTGAAAAAAGAAAATAGAGAATCAAGACAGTTCTCTACAGGTCAGTAGTGGAAAGGGGGTGGGAGAAGGTGGGCAGAGGTGATGATGATGATAGGAAGGTCATTAAAAGAATGCAGGTATCCACCTGGATGACCTTCAGTAAGGCGAAGATTCTATTAATTTTCTAGAGTTATCTTTTCTAAATTTAGAAACTCTTCTCCTTTTAAGATGAAAAATGCTTTGTTGCTTTGGTTCATTGTCTCCCATTTTAAATGGAGTGGGTTGGGGATAGTTGGCCACATGATGAAAACAACATACTTTCACTGTATTCAGAGCAACTTTAACAGATGGTAGGTCAGTACTACCCCTCCTACTATTCTAAGTTGGCAGAGAAAGAAGACTGGCACTTAAACAGCAGCTACCCCCTGCAAATTGGCATTAATAAATGCCCTTTTCCTGGACAACAACACTTAGATCTCTATTTTACAATAGAGGGTAACAAATGCATTCAAAGGTTCATTGTTTTTAACTCTAATCAAACAAATGCTCTGTATTTCTTCCCATGCCTAGGTTTCCCTCCATGTCTCACACCACAGAACACACCTGAGAATCTCAGCACTGCAAGCTGATTTCATCTCTGGCACTAGTCTTATCCCAGTATCTGCAGTCTCATCTCACAGTCCAGAAAGGAAGGTGCTCTGATCACCACTTCCTGTCTGAGTCCCTTTTGGTAATTACAGTTCTGAGTCAGCTTTCATAGCACACCTACTTTAAAGCACACATTCTGATATAACAATGCCCATATATGACTAAAAATAAGAGAGAAAACCATCACAGTATGAAGAGAATCGTAAAAAAGGCACGATTTTCATTAAAAAATCATCTGGGTGGTAACTCCTTTAAAAAGGAACAAAGTAAAAATAACTCTCATACAGTATTTTCTATACTTGGTAGAAACTATATTTCTTCATTAAAAAGAAGGGAGGAGAAAGTCTACATAGAGATCTAAAATATAACATTAAGGGTTTTTTTTTCCCACAAAACATAGGAAATTTTTTGAAGTGGGTCATTTATTATAAAAACCCTAACTTTCTCATCTTATTTAATAAGGAAGCCCTACAAAGACACACAAAGATTAGGATGCATTGTCATAGCAGCTTTCAGTCTCCTCCCTTCCAGTATTACTGGAACAAGACTAGAAAGCATCACTTAAGCAATTTCTTTGCATCCATTTGTTTATCACCAGATGTTGATAAACTTTTATTCAGTGCCCCTCTAGGGTGACTAAACTGTGCTTTATAGTTACTGTCATTTTTTTGTGTGCATTTTATTAATGCTTTTATTTCTCTGACCAGACTCTGGGGTAAAAATTGAGAAAACCAGAATTTAAAATGCTAAAGACAAATATTAGCAGCAAGTGACTTGATATTTGCTTAATCTTATACCAACAAATCAAAAGGAGTTGAATCATTGGAAAACAGGTAGTAGGACTAAAAAAGTAAAAAAAAAAAAAAAAGGCTTCAAGAACAAATGAATTCTGAGTTCCTTTGGAGCAAAATTTGCTTTAAAATCCTTAACACCTCGCAAGGACTTTGTCTAAAATAACAACACGATTTCATTCTGCCATCACCCATTAACAAAAGAAAAACTAAATCTGAAAAACACTAACATTGTTTTACTGATATATATGTATTTCTACTGACTGACCAGCTGATACACAGAAGAGCCACTTACAGACAATAGGTGTACGTGATGTTTAACTCCAAGATGTTTATAATAAATATATTTTTAAAAAGGCCTCCATGACCTCCACTGGGCCATATTGTTGAGATGATGAGGAACCTGATGAATGCAGATCAAGTCTGGAATGGAAAGTTACCCTCTCTTATCACCTAGATATCACATCTGTCATCTGGGATTTCAGACTACCCCTGAGTTCATTTTGAAGTGCCTTCTCATTTAGGATGCCAACTGCTACAGAATCAAGATTGAGAATTCTGGTGTTTTCCCTCTCCCTCCATTTTTAGCACAAGCAGCATATTTTGCAACTCACCATATTTAGTACAAGAACCTTTTTTTTTTGCTATATTTCTAATCATTTTTATTCTCTTCTGCCTATTTCTTCTGCCTATTTTATTCTCTTCTGCCTATTCTCTTTTGCCTTCTACCCTGTTCCAGTGTTTCCTTGTGACAGCACAACTCTAGCTTTGCATCGACAGTAGCTCGGGGGGTGGGGGGGTGGGGGGGTGGAAATTTATATTTACCACAATTGTGTACAGAGACGTGAGATGATGGTAAAGAGTGATCGGGCTCCAGATGAAGGAAGAGCAGCAATTTACACAAGATTCATTGATCTGCTAGGAATCTTAAAAGAGCCCCATAATATCAATCTAAAGATATCCTAGCAGTTGGCTCTAAAATTAAAAATACATAATTCTAGAGTCAAAAGCATCTTTAAAAAACAATAAAACATTTCCCTGTTCCAGTCATTTAATGCTGGAAAACAAAGCACCCAGAAACTTGGGGGTTCACAATAACATATTTTTATTGTATTTCATAGTTCCAGAAGTTCTTGATTCCCAGCTGAAGACTCTTCATTTACATGTCTGGCACCTTGCTGAGATAGTTGATTGGCATTTCTGTCTCCACACAGCTTCTCCAAATATGTCTACTGAGCTTTCTCACAGTAAGGCAGTCACAGCCTGGGCTTCTTAGATGACAGCTGGCTTCTCCCAGAGTTGTTCCAATACAAAGAAAGTGGAGGTTGTAGGCTCTTTGGTCTTTGCCCAGAGCTGATACAGAGTTAATTTTGTCAGATTTCATGTGTCAAAGCAGTGATCAAATTCACCCAGATTAACTCAGGCAAAGAGGCATAGACATCAGCTCGCAACAGAACCTAATTTTAAGCCAGCATCAACACACCAGACCCAACCTGTGTGGTGTCAGTAATAGACCTATGGCTGATGAGGGTGAGGTTCTGGATCACATCTGTGTCCACGGCCCTGAAATGTCATTGTATTAATGCTGGGATACAGAGAGAGGCCATGGTCAACCGTGCTGGCTAGCTATTTATAGTGTTTTCATTTTTAGGCCAATCTCCAATGTTAAGGGAGTTATTAGAAAGAAAACAAAGTAAAAGAGTTGGCTTTGATACCGACAATCATCAAATTTACATATTTATTGCAGGTACTTTAATGCCTTTGTGGGGGGAAATACCATGAATTTTTTCATAGAGATACAATAAGTCTAGTTTCAAAATCTGATCATTGCAAGGCTTCATTATTTGTCTTCTTGTACTGGTCTTCCAAGTGGAAATGAATGGATAATGATTCAGTACCAGACAAATAGATTTTCAGGACATTAGGAACGCAAATTTGTGTTTGAATATCTATTGTGAATATTCATTTAGATGAGCAAGAAAACATTGGGTTATTTTAAATTAGACCCAGAAATCAATACTAATAGTCCTGGAGAATATATCTGTATATAAAACTGCTCATTAAAGTCAGATAAGGAAGAAGTTACTTCTGGAAAGGCCAACTTAGCAATTACACCACAGCTTATCCCCACCAATGACTTGCTAATGAATATCTCTGGTGTTCAGGGCCCTAGAAGAACAGACAAAGGGAGAGGAGTTTTCAGCTTTAGATGACTTTCAAACCCTGCAGGAATTGCTTCTCCCTGAATCCCTTGTCTTCCCCCTTCCTGATAATGGCAACCAAGTAGGTGGATTTTTTGCCTCGCTTGTCTGGTTTTATAATAGCCTATGTCAGATCTGCTGAGTGACTTCTCCTTCAGAAATATCAAACCATTAATTACTTGAGTTGATCTTTTCCCACAAGGGCAAAGCTCTACTACCTCCTCTCACACTGGGGTGAGGCAGTCCTTCCCTGTTAAGGAGAAGGCAAAAAATGACAGGCATCAAGTTCCATCTGTGTCCACATGGGGTATCCAGTGCTTGGCAGGGAATGGCAGCCTGTGCTCGCTTTGGTGGACAAAGAAAGAAGAGAGTGCATAGCATCAAAGTGGAAACTGGGTTAAGAAATCCCTGGGAATAAATAGATAGCTAATTAGAGTTTTCAAATTAATATTCACAGACTGAAATGAATTTTGAAAGATGTCCCTCTTTTCTTTGTGCCAGAATTTATTCCTTTTTTCTGAGGATCAGAAAGTTACAATCAACAGAAGGATCCAGTGATAGATCCAGGATAGAGGGTGAAAATAAAAATTCAAAAATTATTCATAAAACCTATTCAAAAGACCTATTAATTGAACACTTAAAATAAATAGGTGGACACTACAAATACCACCATTTTATAGATAAGGAAAGTAAAACACAAATCCATTTAATAAACTCCCTAACACTTAACACTGACAAAAATACATATTGCTACTCATATCTGATTGTTTCCCAACACCATGGGCCCTTACATCTGATTCAATGCTAAATCCTCTTCTGACACAGTTCTCATTAAATCACCAGATGCTTTAGCACCATTTAAGAATCTTTAATGCTAGTGGAATGAAATTCATCTCTCAGTCTGGCCTCTCCCACCTCCCAGGAGAGGCTCATGCTGTTGTGATCACCCTTGTCCTTCCTCATATCACATCTGAAACTCTCTGCATAGACGGATGAGGTTTCCCAGACCATATGTCCATTGCTTTCTCAACTCTGAGTCCTTGAAATGATCAGTTCCTCCAAGATGCTCCTGTTCATTTTCTCCCATTTAAGTCTTCCCGATCAATCCTTTAAGGCCCTGTGACAGACACTCTGCTTCCAATAAGCCTCCTGCTGTGGTCTGAATGCTTGTGTCCCCACCAAATCCAGATGCTGAATCAAACCTAATTTCCAGGTTTTTAAATGTTTTCAAAATTAGGGTCTTTAAGAGATGAAGAGATCCTGTGAGTGGGACCTTCATGAGTGGGATGAGTGTCATTATAAAAGACAGTCTTATCCTTTTCAGTATACAAGAAGTCTTACTTGCAAGAGAGTCCTCACCAATGATGGGGCATCTTAATCCCAAACATATCACTTACAGTAATCAATTTCAGTTGTCTATTGGCTGTCTATGTATTAAATATCCAACTCAACCCAAGTAACCTGTTCTCTTTGTCTTCATGAATCACCACCTCTTCTCTATTATAGTGGTTCAATATCACCATATAACTCCCTTAAAAGAACATTCTTCTCTCCCCACTACCATCATATGTACCTTGAAAGAGCATATGGTTTAGTTTATAATCAAGTAGGTCTGAAGTCAAATCCTAGCTCTAATACTTTCTGGCAACCTAGAGCAAACTACATTAACCTCTACAAATACTGTTCCCTTCTCTCTAAAATGGGATGGTAGTATTAATTCTCTCTCATGGCTTGGAGAAAGAATCATGCCAGGTACATAGATGTGCTTAACACTGTCACTTGTAATTATTGTCAGCATCAATTTCTCACACATTTCCATCCCCAACAGCACCAGCTACCCTAATCTCTCTACCTAACCATCCATCTGCATGTAACACACTTAATGACTCTTTGCTGACTGCCTAATTTGATATACCAATCATTTTCAAATTTCCATTTCTCCAAGAAGCACAGATCTGTTTCTCATTTATTAATCTGGCACGGAAACTCAAGAAAACTCTCTGGATAGGATCTCACAAGAAAGCATGTTGATTTCCAAGAGACAGAAATAAGAGAGAAAAGTGATTATTTCCTTAGTTCAGATATGCTGGTTTGTGGAACAACTGAATAATTCATCAGGTCCTTCAAGGTGGATTGATCAGATCCTGCTCTACGAGAAGCATTTTACCTTGAAGTAACTATTTGTCATTCCCCTTTCAAATGAGAGGTAGATAATAGACGTTCTCTGTTTAGCAAAACTATAATAAAGGTCTAAATAATAATAATACCTTAGACTTGCAGAGTGTATCACCATTTATAAAGCACATTCATATCCATCATCCCATCCCATCCTCCAGCAGCAGATAAGCAAAGGGCTTATTTTAGGGTGATAAATGAGGAAGCTCAAAAAGACTTAAGAGCTCCCCACATACCAGCTTATTGGTTCAAATTTTCCAACTCCTACTTTAGTCTTGTCTTTTATGGCACCCAAGGATATAAAACTATTTACACATCTTTATAAAGGAGAACCAGCTAGAGAGAGAGAGGAACCTACTGATAACTGTATTTGGGCTAAAGTATTTGTATTATCATCTTAGCATTCTGAAAGCAGAGAAAAACTTCCAAATGGTATTTAATATGGTTCTGTACTACAGAAGTTCAGTTGAAAGTTTTCTTTGTTTTTTGTTTTGTTTTGTTTTGTTTTTTACTTTTTGTTACACAAGTCTTTCATACCTGTATTCCTCCCAATAAAACAGGAATATACAATTCCCACCTCCAGGGATTTCTCATTGCCATACTCTGCATGGGATACATTTGATTACTCTTCCTATATCCAGTTTTCTTTGCCAGAGTTTCCTCATTCACTGCCCACCAACTGCCTGGCTCTTCTTCATATGAACAAATTATGCTGTACCTGCTACCTATATATTTTATATAATAATATACCACATATATATTTTTAGGTATTATAGATGGTATATATAATATAATTATATGTAAAGAAATATGTGCCCATTATATATGTAAATCATTTTTTATTCAGGCCATTTCCACTGCATGGTCTGCTCCCTTCAACCATCTTCTGCATATATAACATCTCTGAGAGATGGACAGTCCATCTTAAGTCAACAACATGCCCATACTCACTGTAATCATGCTTGACCATGGTGTCATCATCATTTGACACTTTATAAATTGTTTATGTCTCAGTTTATCGCCCATGTTCCCACTAGAATATAAGCTCTAGGAGGGAAGGGCTTTGTATAGTTCACTACTACAGCATCAGCAGCACCCAGAACAGTGCCGAATTATAGGAAGCTTCCAATAAATACTTGTTGGATAAGGGAATGCAGCTTGTAAGTCTCCCTGTTTGAAATCTCTACTTCTTACACCTTGAAAAGATTCTTTTTATGCATGAAATCAGAACAAAATTAAACCTCACAATTACGTCAAAAGCATAGAAAATGAGTATCATTGATAAGACACATAACGACTGGGCAGAATCCCCCAGATCAGAACAAGCATGATTTCAACTGTCACATAAGTTACCTTACTAGAGCTGATGCCCTTGGGCTGATGAAAACAGATTAATGACTAGCACTCCTAACCTAAATGGTCTCTCTGCCTTAGGCAACCCATTGCAAACCTCAGGCTGTTGATAGCCAAGCTACTTTTTAGATTTTCATTTCTGACAGTACCGTAAATTGGCAAGCATCCCTATGGAAACAGAACTGTAGGATGTTATGTGCTCCAATCTGATGCAATAAGAACTGAATATCAGTCATGAAGTTGCATGCTAAAATAATTTAACCTAAATATGATGATGAGAATGCTACCACAGTTCCAGAATGTGAGACATTCTACAAGACAACTGACCAAGACTCCAAAAAGTCAATGCCAAGAACAAGAATAAACTGGAAGACTCTGTTAGATTTAAAAATAAAAGACTTCATAGGACCCTGGATTGAGGTAAATATAACTATTAAACTGAGGTACTGGACAAAGTTGTGCATGTAGTACATGGTTTACAACAGTTCTACCAGCAACACCATTCACTCTATTTAAAGCCAACATCCAATGTATCATTAGTCACCCATATAAGTATCACTGTGCAATTTCCACACACATTAACTCTTTCTCCAGTTTCCTACATCTGGTCACAACATAATCTACATCCTGCGTTCACAGGGTCTAGTTTCCACAAGTATCTTGAATAATGACTGGAGGAGAATAGGTTTGTAAATTCTTATTTACAAAATAATTATGAAAACTGCCTTTAAACTTCTATTATTTTTGTGTATTTCTCCCAACCTTTCCACTCCCATCATTATCATTTAGAAATATCCTTATTAAATACTATTTCAGCTACTAAGTTCCTTGTAAATTCTTTAGAGTAGAAATTACACTTGGTCAAATATTGCATTCCTAAAAGATCAATACAATAACTCATATAGAACATATAAGTCATAAGTAGTTGTTAGTTTTTAAATAATTATATTTTAACTTATATGTTGTAATGATTTGATTTCCCTGACTTTTAAAATTACCCCAAATCTCTCTTTGATACAAAATACACTTGAGGAATTAATACAGCTATCAGACTATCAGATTTTACAGCTTTCATTCAAATTGCCAAACCAACCCTTTCAACATTTTATGAAATGTTTAATAAAATTACTATTGACATCTCCAAAATATTTTCTTAAGACATTGGAAAATCAAGAGACTACTTTCATGTGTAGAAATTCAATGTTATATAATAATTCAGTATCATACCTCATTTCAACTTGAAATACTATTAAGAGCATCTTACAAGATTGTTTCAAATCTCTTATCTCTGTAACCAAGGCTTGTTTCACCAAGTTATCTTTGTATCGTGATTTATACCCCTATCTCCACCCTTTTCTGCATTTTCCTTCACCCTCTTCAATAGATATTTTGCAGTTATTTCTTTCATAACTTTTGAATTGATTCTAGTGCTGTGAAAGGTGCTAAAACATTTAAAGATCATTTAACTTTCTGCTTTTCATCTCACACCTTGCTTTTTAAATTTCCATTTGTGAATTTTGACATTTGTAAAATGTCCTGAATCATCAGGCTCTGAGATTTTCACAATCTACTTTACTGAAATCAGAGTGCTCATTGAACTTCAACATTTATGTTTCTTTTACAACTATGTTTCTTTCACCCAAACAACACCTTTTCCTAACCATCTCTGAGACCACTGCCTCCACTGGGGCCATATGCACCAGCTTCCAACAATCAACAGGCTCGCTCTCTAAGACCACATCTACATCCTAAAGAATTACCATGTCCTAGTTTTAGAATGTCACTCAAGATGGATTTAAATCAGAGGCAAAGAATGTATGAAGCATCTTCACTTCAGCAATTGAATGTCATTTCTAGAAACCACTCCCTTGTTGAGAGGCTGAGTGCACATCAGCACTGGGAAAGTGACCCTGTGTGTGGTCCAGGTCCAGTTGCTACCCTGCTGGGAAGTGAAGTCTCTCCACATCAGTTTCCTTATCTTTAAAATAAAGCATTTAGACTAGGTCACCTCTCACTTGCTTTCCAATTCTAAGAGTCTATAATTCCAGTGAGGGTTCCTATGTGGGGCAGGAGAGGGAAAATGATTATCAGATAGCAAGAATACAGCATAAGCCTCTGGGTAGCTCTTCTGTGATTTGGACAACTACTAAAAAGACCTTCAAAACCTTAGAGATTAAAACAAGGTGCAAACCATATGACCCAGCAATTCTCCTCTTAGGCTTATACCCAAGGGGAATGAAAACCTATGCCTACAAAAGACTCATAAACAAATGGTCACAGCCATGTTATTAACAGCAGCCAAAACAAATATTAACTGACTGATAAGTGGGTTAACAAAAATACGTTATCCCCTTACCATAGTGTGTTCACAGTTGCAAAAAGTAGCCTAATATTAATGTATGCTATATGCATCTGAAAATAACATCTTGGTGAATCTTGAAAATAAATGCTAAGTAAACAAAGTCAATCACAAAGGACCACATATTAAAATCTTTTGTAGGAAGTGTCCTTATTAGGTAAAACTACAGATAGAAAAATTAGATTATCTAAAGTTGGGAAGAGAGTTGGAAGAAATGGGGATTCTTAAAGTCTAGGGATGATATCCCCCGATTGACTATGGTGAAGGCTCTGTGAGTTACCTCCCTCCAATGACTGGTTTATATGATATGTGAATTATATTAACAAATTCGGCCTGATACTGCTGCCTAAGGATGAAATAATAAAGACTTTAAAGGGAACCCTGGGTTCAAATCCCAGTGCTCAGTCTCAGTGAATTTGTGACCTGAGGCCAGGATTTTAGCCCACAGAGCCCCTCATCTGTGAAGAGAACAGAGCTGTGCAACCTTTATCAGCTGGTACGATGAGTATTTTGATGAGGAAATGCACTTTCACACATACTAAACATGGCTGTATTTGCCATTGCTATGACTTCAGCAGTGGAAATCCAGGATATTTTTTGAAATAGGCTGATCTCAAAGCTCACACTCTGAATTTGAATACAAGTTTTTAGTATCTAGTGCAATAGGTGGAAGCACTAAACAGCAATCAGTGCCAACTGCCCATTAAGTAGATATCCCAGCAGTGTGTTTGACTCAAAAAGAGGCACATGCATGCCTGTATTCACTGCAGCTATCTACAATAGCCAAGATATAGAAACAACCTACATGCTCCCAAATAGGGGAGTGAGTCAAGAAGTCATGGTAGATATACAATGGAATACTACTTACAGATCAAAAAAGGGAAACTCATGCCATTTGCAGCAATGTGGATGGAACTTGAAGATTATGCTAAGCAAAATAAGTCAGAAGGCAAAAGATAAACATTTGAATGGTACTACAGGAA
The DNA here is from genome assembly GCA_004024945.1 of Uropsilus gracilis. NCBI lineage: Eukaryota > Metazoa > Chordata > Mammalia > Eulipotyphla > Talpidae > Uropsilus > Uropsilus gracilis. Next base: position 296,677 of record PVHY01000035.1, read on the forward strand.
AACCAAACAAAGGATCAGGAGAAAAAGACAAAATTTACCAGCAAGCTGTAGCTCTCAGGCATGCCTCAGGGGAGTGGGGGGGGGATCAAAACAGAGGAGGGAATAACACAAGGGGCTATGGTGATGGTTCACAGTGGGTGCCACAGTGGTGGGAGAATTATGGGGACCATACCTGAAGGGAGAAATCAAATATTGCACGAAAATGAACAATGGTGTAAGATTAAAAATGTAAAAACTAAACAAAATTTTTTTTAAATAAAGAGGCAGGTCAGTGAAATCAAAATGGCCTTTTGCATAGGCAGATTCAATGGAGAATGACCATGACCGCAGATTTCCAGTTGTTCAAATGCTTCCATGACTTACAGCCAGTGATGGGCTCGACATTTACGGACTAACCCAGCTGGTCCCTGTCTTCAGAGTTTGTTTTTAACATTCAATCTTAAGCTAATTTAAGGTTTTACTTTCATTTTTATTTTGCCACCATTCTAGTTCTCCGTCTGATATAAGGGGTACACAAAAGAAGATGTTCAAAAAGAGTGGCAATACTGATGGTATTGCCCACTTTTCTGAGCATTTCTGAGGCCCAGTTCCATTCTGAAACCAAACAAAAGAAGCCTGCAGCAAGAACTGAGAGAACAGAGTTCTATTCTTAGCACTGCTGCTGAGTAACCATGAGTCCTGAGCACTTCCACCCTCGGGTCTCTTTTCTATCACTGAACTGTAAAAGCCTAACTTAGAGAGTAGTCTGAATTTCTCCACCACTCAGGGCAAAAGAATGCAAATACTAGTTGTATCTGAAGTATTTCTCTGCTTTATTGAGATACAGTATTACACATATAATATTGTATAAGGGCAAGGTGTACAAATGATAACAGGGTACACACATATATTGTGAAATGGTTACAATAATGTCAGGTAACAACTCCATTACCTGTCACACATAAACTAAACTCCAGTGACAGTTACAGTTCTCAGTATAGCGTAATATCTTGCTACAATGGTCCACACCACATGCAGAACACACACTACTACTCATACATATGCACCCCAGAAAACACCAAGTGAGGTCCCTGAGCTGCACAGCAAAAAAGACATCAGGGTAAATTCACCCTCATAAGAGGAGCAGTATGTTATCCAGAAGTACACCCTTCCTTCCATTTCTTGCATGAAGAGAAAATGCGGTAGTTCAACTCTAATGCATAGTGTCCTTGTAAAGATATATTATTATCACCCCTTTGGACAACATTTGTATTTACTACAGCTCTAGGCAGTTAAAATGATCACCCCAGTAACTCCAGTAAACATTCATCATCACACACAGTTACAATTGTTTTTCTTGCAATGAAAACTTTTAAGATCTATTCTCAATAACTTTCAAATACACAAGCAATATCATTAATTGTCAGCACCATGCTATATATTATATCCCCGGGACTAACTTATTTTACTGTGGTGTTAGTTTAACTAAACCATTTGACAAATTCTTTGTATCAGTAAAGGAACAGAGTGATTTCCATGCAATCTCTGGAAAGGTTAAATAAGACATAACAGTATATAAATAAAATAGCAAAAGACAGATAAAGTCTAAAGTTTCTGACACATATTTACACATATGGATTCAAATACACTATAACTGTACTATTTACTTGTGCAAATTAATAAATTAGACTGCATATGTGCAGATAAAGTCAAATCATTTTTAAAACTAGATAAATGATGTCAGTGGTTAACTCAGTAAAAGCTAAACTTTTTTAAACCACTCTACTTTCTAAAAATAACTGCCTTTTTTTTTTAACTCTTTAACAAACTACTGCCATGAAAGGGGGAAATGTTACTTGAGGCAATACCAGAAATAAGTACCAGAAATTAGGCTACACCCTCAACTATAAAGATGAATATGGAATACAGAACCCCAGTTAGCCTTACCCCTTGAGGAGTTCATAGTCCAGTGAAATTGTAATTATAATTTTTTAATCATTCAAACATTCTCTTTATATAGATAAAGGAAAAGTTCTCACTAGCACTGTAATACTTCCAGGTGAGTGACTGAACATAATAGAAATCTTGAAGACCTTGGCTGCTTCTGTCCCAGTGAGAAGGCTAAGAGTCTATCTCATCCTTTGTCCAACGACAACATTGATTTTAAACGCCGCTTTATGCCAAGTTGAATTCTCCAGCTATTTGCAGCAAATTCCATGGATGTAGAGCAGACATTTTAACAAATGTGTTCATCAGTAAATGCTCAACATTGTATCAGCAGGTGAAGAGATATTTATTGCACAAATATATAAATTATACACCTAGTTTTAAGTAGAGAAAGTGACTGTAATCACCACAATCATTTAAAATCAAACTCTTTACATTAAAAAAGAATCAGATTTCATCTAAACTGCCATATTGTGTTTTGTGCACTTCCATTCAATTTATATATAATTAACATGTGTGCTCTAGAAGAAAGCAATGGATTAATACTTTATTATGCATGTACTAGTTCCAAAAACCACATTTTAAGCAACCTGGTGGGTACATAAACTAACAATTCTTCTCTCAGATAACTGTTAGTCATGTTATAAATAGTAACACTAGTTCACACCAATATGAATGCCAACATTTTAAGCATCTCTCTGGCTAAATATAAAGAAAGCATGACTTGACTACAAAGTATAACTTTCAGAGGTTATATTTATTACTCACCTATATTAATTGCCTACACTTACATAGTGTATTTACTCTTATTTTACAGAGAAGACACGGTATTTATTTCTATATTTTTAAAAGTTTTATTGTGATCAACATAGGTTCTACTTACCACAAAAGAAATGGCAGCACCCAGGAAGTGAAAAGTGCATATTTTAAAAAGCAAACCCACTGTGGAATACATCCAAAACTATTTTAAATGGATGAATTTTAATTGCGTCTAGCTTGCCTCAATTCTCTCCCTGCCTAATGCGAGTTCTAACCTCTAGTACCCCAAATATAATCCTTTATTTAGTATCACACCTCATCCTCCACTGTCACCCCACCACTGTTTTTCTCTTTGTTTTTTATAAAATCACAGACTCTCCCAGTCCAGCCACAGGCACCGATGGCTAAGCAGGGGAAGAATTAGTCATTAAAGTTGGAGTGGTCAGTGCAGAGTCAGATACAAGTGTTAAATAGTCATCCACCTGCACAAATAATTCACTAAAGAATCATAAAGGCAATCAACACACAACAAAGAGATGGAATAGTTTCAAAGATGGGTAGGCACGACCATTGACTTCTTGGTAGAGAGCAGACAAAAAGGACACAGCATAAAATTTAGGAGGTGGATGAAACAATCTCAAAGATGGCATCCATTGCTCTTATCACTTTGCTAGCTGATTGCTTTCCTCTCAGTGGACCCCAAGGTCATCGCCAGAATCCTACGGATCCCTTAAAGATTTTTTTTACCAAGTTTCCAAATAGAAACTCTCTTCCTACCTTTCCTTCTCTCCAAAAATCTTGTACTCTCCTCTCTATCTCAACAAGTAAGCTGGCTTCCTTCTTTACAAAGAAAATCCAAACAAAGGTAAGCCATTCCTCACTTATTCCTCTCACCCCCCTCTTAAGTTTCTCCACCTATCTTCTCTTCCCTTCTGCCTATTTGAGAAAACCCTTCCTGACTTGTAAGATTAAATCACTGCCTTTGATACCTTTTCCTTAGGTAATACTAGAGTATACCCATAACCTAATAATTTGTGCAAGTTTCTTAACCTCATGAATATTAGCCCTATCAATGCTTACGTTCCTTAAGTGCAAAATGAAATAGAATGCCCCTGTGCAAAGAAACTGTAAGATTTAAACCCATAAACATATTAAAGCACCTGCTGCTGAGTACGGTCCCTAACACATAGTGGCTACTATTACTATCCTGTGAGCTCTGTCTCCCTCAACTTCCATGCACACTTCCTCTCACATTAATAAAAATTCATTCATTTACAACCCACATTCTAGGAGGGAAAATCCTCCCCCTCATGGAGTTTACAGTCCCATAGGTGGAGAAAGAGAGACGGGCAATGAATAAAACACAGAAGAAAGTTACATCATGTAAGAAGATGCTAAGTCCCATGGCGTTGCAGTTTAGGAAAGCATTTTTTTGATGGATTCAAGTAAAAGATGACATGTATGAGCAATGACCTGAAAGAGGCTAAGAGGTCAAGCAGGTATATGGAGAAAGACATTCCTGGGAGGATGGAGGCAGGAACATTCTGGAGCATTGGGGCAATAGCAGAGGCAGGTGAAGAATGAGCAAGTCTGCAAACAGCAGAGGAAAGCAAAACAATGAGGGGAGGAAGGAGGAAGCTGTAGATTAGACCTGGTGAGACCTTGGAGTTCACTGTCAGAATTCAACATTTACTCTGCATGAACAGAAGAGAAGAAGCCCTTGGTGTAACTTGTACAGCAGCCTGATCCAAACGAGCTACTGTTAAGATCAATCTAGATACTGCCTTGAGTACAGACTCCAGGGCAAGCAGGCAGGAGGGACATCCGTTAGGAGATTATTTCAGGAGAAGGATGGTGGTTCATTGATGTCATTAGGGGTGAGAAGTTCTAGTCCAGAAATCTTTTTGAAGAAATAGTGTCAAAGGGATTTTCTGATGGGGTTCATGTACTGTGCAGGACTAGGGAGAAGCCAGGGATGACTTCCAAGGATTTTTGCCCAAAGCACAGGAAGTGTGAGACAGCCCTCAAATAAGATGGGCAAGACTGCACGGTAAATGCCTTTATCTCTCTCCCACCATTGCTTCCTGCCTCCTATCATCACTGTTCACAGGTCTTCCTCATTGTAAGAAGAGAAACAAGAGCTTTCTGCTGTTCTAATCTATCCCAATGGTTGATGTTAAATTTCCTGCACAGTTGCTTTGTCACTACTGTCTTCCCTTCCTTGAGGATGCCTCCCTAACCACACTACAAATAACACCTTCCCTTTTCTTGAAATATCCCTGCAGAGCAACAGGACTTTCCAAAATGCAGTCCAGTCACTTTAATTCTATGCTATAGTCTTCTTCACTGAGTATTGGGCTCAGACTAAGTTCATCAGCCCTCAAACCTCTCCGTGGCAGGGAGATGCAATATCCTGATTGACTGTGATTCCAGTGATCATATCTTTCTCATTCTTCTTTCTCTTTTTTGCCTCTTTTCTCTTCCAGATACCACATCCTTTGAGCTCTTCTCTGTTCCTCTGAAACTACCAGAACCTACATTCAAAGTCATTCTGTTTCCTTCACAGTGGTCCTATCACCCAGTTCAGGGCCTACAACACCATGGATTGAATGAATAAATCTGTCAATCATCACTTTCATATGAAGTTTTCTTCACCTACCTGCCCTGCTGAAATCCTGGGTCTGTCAAGTTCAACAAGCCTTAAAATAGAGACTCATCTTAACTCTCCCTCCATAAGGCAAGCTGATTTATTCTAACTACCTATTCATTTTAAAGATAAAGCAATCCCTGTATAAAAATGTTTATTCAAATTTAAGGTTTCTATAAGAACCTCCTTTCTGCCCTCTTCTATTCATTTTACAATGCCACCAGCTTTTTAAACACACACACACACACACACACACACACACAATTCAAAGCAAGCAACTCTTCCTCACTTATAATTTGATCATGCGATTGCAACAATTCAGTTACAGCTTCACCTTCAACTTCCAGTTCTCTTAATATTTCTACCACATCTGCAGTTATTTCTCCACTGACATCTGGAGTCACTTAGAGTTATCCATGAGGGCTGGCATAAACTTCTTCCAAACTCTACTATTGTGGTATTTTGACCTTCTTACATGAATCATGACTGTTCTTAATGACATCTGGAATGGTGACTCCTTTCCAGAAGGTTCTCAGTTGACTTTGTTGAGACTCATCAGAGGGGTCACTAGCAATGGCAGCTATAGCCTTGCTATATGTTTCTGAAATGAGACTTGAAAGTCAATGGATCTCCTCAACCCGTGGACAGCAGCAGGATGGCTGCTGTGCTAGCGGTCATGAAACCACATCAGCCTCCTCGTACATCTCCAACCAAGTGCTTACATCTCCAAGTGCATGATCAATGAGCAGTAATATTTTTTTTAAATCTTTTTTTTTCCTGAGCAGTCAGCCTCAAAATGGACTTAAACTATTCAGGCAGACTTTGTTGTCCATACCTATACTGATAACCAGGCTTTATTGTTCCATTACAGAGAACAGGCAGAGTTGATGTAGCATAATTCTTAAGCGCTTTAGGGATTTTGACATGGTAAGTGAGCACTGAATTCCATTTAAAGTCACCAATTGCATTTAGACCCCAACATTCTTTGAAAACCACTTGTCCTTGGAAACTTTGAAATCGGCCATTGATTGTGTTTCATAGCTAGGAAGATCCTAAATTGCATCTTCTTCTCTTAGAAGGCCATTTGATCTGTTCAGTGGAGCCACCTAGACCAGTGGTCACAGCTTAGAACTCCTGCATGACTTGTACATCAGTATTTGCTGCTTCACCTTGCAGACAAAGTGGTTTTTGCCTTAAACATCATGATCCTTTGCTAGTTTCAGGTTTTTCTTTTGTAGCTGCCTTACCTCTCTCAGTCTTCACAGAATTCAAGAGCATAAAGGCTTGGCTCTGGGTCAGGTGGTGACTTAAGGGGAACTTCATGGTTACTTGGATTGTTTAGCCAAACCACTCAAGCTTTCTTCATGGCAGCAGTAGGGCTATTTCCCTTTCCGATCTTCTGTGCATTCACTAAAGTAGCAATCTAAATTTCCTGCAAAAACATTTCCTTTGCATTCACAACTTGGCTGAGACCACTGCAGGATTATAAATTGGCCTAATTTCGATATTATTGTGTCTCAAGAAATGGAGGGGAGAAGGGCATGAGTGAGCCACTAAAGCAGTCAGAATATACACCACGTTAATGACTTCAGTTTGTCATCTTAAACCTGTGCTGTCCGAAATCAATCACAGCGGCAACATCACTGAACACAGATCACCATAATGGGAGAGCAGCCCCGATCCAAGCAGCATTAGCTCGGGTCAAGCCATGGTAGTCAGCTGTCATGGCCAACCCCAGCACAGTCACATTTGGGTTTTAGGAAGAAAAAAAAAAAAAAAGAATAAAACTGAAACAAAAGCCGCCAACCAACAAGCCACAGGAAAAAAATCTCTTTTAAAATGCGGCTTCTGCCTTCCAGGTTTCCTCACCCACCTGGGATAGTTGCCACTCAAATGCAGGTCAACAAGAAATTTTATTACCAAAGGAATTTAATAGGGAAAACAAAAAGTCCTAAAAGCCACAAGTGGCCAGTTATCTTACCCCAGTCACCATTTTCAGTCCCAAAGGTCCCAAAGACACATGTCCAAGAAGGTGCCCCTTTGCCCCTCCAAACCTCAGAGGTAGGCACTTGCACAAAGTCCACTCTTTCTCTGGCATCTTCTCTTTGTTTCTTCTCTCTGCATGGTCCGAGCTGCTCTGCTTCTCCAAGGATCTTCAATTTGTTTTCACAATTGCTGATGTACAAATCAGCTTTCCAAATCCCTGGCCATCTCCAGGTACCAGCTCACTATGCCACCTTTCTGGAGTGCCACACTCTCCACACCAGCCACTCTTCTGCTGGCCACTATGGCTCCTTGCCACCTCCAGCTCACTTTTGAGGGAGTTTCCCTTGGCCAGACCACATGGGCTTGTTCTCTCAGTCCACCATTCTCTCTTCCCTTTTCTTCCCTCCCTCTCCTGTCCTTGCTCCTCCCTCTCATTTGCCTTTTGGCACACCTTGCTTCTTCGCACACGTCTTTCTCTGAGACCCCACCCACCAGGGCATTTTGGCACCAATAGAATTTTTACCTGTGTCACTCACAACCCTGTAACAAAACCACCACAGCAGCTTTGGCAACACATGGGTCAAGTCTGAACCTAATCAGTGCCATTCAGGTACAGCAGAGCTTACTTGCCCAGCTCCTGTGCGAGACAGACCAGGGCAGGTAGACACATTATGGGATTTTGGTTTTAAATGCTGGTTGGTTTTGAAGATGAACCGGGTTCAGGTCTGCACTGGTGCCAATTAAGCCTTAGAAGACATTGGTTCTGAAAATGGATCGATCAGAGTTGAGATGCTGACTCCCTAAAGGGGGAGATCAGCAGAGGCTTGAATCAGCTTGAGACTTGTTGAGAGAACCTCTGGAAGAGGGCCTGCCTGAGCTACTTTGCGGAGCTTGGAGCCAATTCACAGAGAGTCCTCGTTTGGTTTAAAAAGGGGTAATTCAGTGTGGAAAAAGCCTCAGAAGGAGACAGACTTGGGCTTGGGAGAGACACTACAGTGATCCAGCCTCAGCAGCACCCCTCTGACTACCCCAGCTGCCACAGGGTAGATGGTGGTCCACCCCATACCAGTGTGCCACCAGCTCCAGGCTCCCTTCAGCGGGCCCATCTTGTATGAGCAACTTTGGGTTTGGACCGCTGGACACTGTGGGAACTCTCTGGGACAGGCTGGCCGGTCATTTATGGCCTTAGGGACGGTCGCCTTATCCACCTCCCTTTGTGAAAAGCCAGCTGTTTTTGCAGATTGGGCCATCTCTTGTCATTGTGAGTGTCTGGGTGAAGAGCCCACAAACTGTGCTGTGAAATCCCTCCCCCCCAACACTCCCCTCTTTCAATAACAGATGTAATAGTCATGAAAAAGATTAAATATTATAAGAATTACCAAAATGTGACAGACAGGAAATTGGCACATGCTGTTGGGTAAAGGGGGCCTGTGGAATCATTCCACTCGGGGCTGCCACAAACGTCCAATTTGTGAAAAGCACATTATCTGCAAAGCGCTGCTCCACCCCCACTTGCAACTGCTGCATCACTAATAGCAGTGGCTCTGAAATCGTGGCCGTGGAGTGGTAGCACGAGCATCACCTGGCAAAAATGTGGGTTCTGGGGCCACACCCCGGACATGCTGAATCAGCATCCTGGGGTAAAGTCCAACCACAAGCTTGCAAGGTCTCCAGGTAAGGCTAAAGTCTGAGAATAATGGATCTGTTGGCCACTGCCTTATACTCTTTAACCATGTCAAGTAAACTGTGTGCCAAGGGCAGTATCTGGGACATAATTATCCTCAAAAAATTTGAATTTTGTGATACGATTTTCAGCATAACCATCACATTAAATATCAAGTTAATTTCTACTCCAACTCTTAATTCGGAGGGGGGACAGCAGAAAGTTGGGTGTTTTCTAACATGATCCAAGAAAATTAGTAACATTTTAATCTAGAGCTTGCAAAATCCTTTTAATTCATATTAGATAAATATAGCATAAACAAAAATAAATCTTTTGTGTAAAACATATCTTAATGCTAAGTAAATAGAGAATTTTCTTTTCTATTTCATAGTTCAACTTAAGAAAATAATTCTAAAATCTTGAGGCTGTACCTTAATGGTTAATATAAAAGAAGACAGATAAATGAAAACACTTATAAAAACACTGAGGCATAATTTAAAATAACTTAGAGTTACAAAAAGTCAGAAGTAGAATCAAACCAAGCTGAACTAGATTTAACATTCCATATTCAAGAAATTCCATAATAATGAGTTATACCTAATTCATAGATCCATCCTATTTGTTTTAGCTATTTAGACTATCAAATTGAAGAAAGATTAAATTTGAAGGGGGGAAAATGAAAATTTCTGTCTCCAGGATAAAAAGAAAACAATAACAGTGAGAATATCTTGGAATAGAATATTTCTAATTTAGTCCCTGAAGTAATTTTTATCTACTGTGAGCAGAACATAATGGCAACTGTTATGTTAGATTTTAGCATATTTTTGTGTACTTAAACTTTTTGGTATTCTATTGCCAAATTGTCCATGATTCATTACCAGTACATCTTTTTCAATATAATTTTTAATGACAAGAAAAAAACAGAGAAGCTACATACTATAATAAAAGTATTGATCTTGAGTGGGAATTACATACAATTTTTAACTTTCTCTTTATTATTTTTAAAATATCCAATGAACATACATTAACTCTTACATAACTGAAAAAAAAGAGCTTTTAAGGCCCTATTTTTGGTGTGTGCAAGCAATCTCTACATTCAGAATTATTTTTTGTTTTACAGGTATAATCTAATTTATTCTCACAATAATTCTAGGAAGAGGGTAAACTCATTATTGCCATTTCAAGGCTAAGAAAACCAAGTCACGAATTAGTTAAGCACACTTGTACACAAGGATTCAAACACATGCAGACTGACAGAGTTGAGCTCACTATAAAGTCACCAGACTGGCAACATTCACCTTGCCTTTTGGCAAATACCAGGACTGTTTTATTACCTTTACTGTGAATATATAAACAGAAATTTAGCAATAAACCCATGAAAATGGAACATTATTCCTTTTCTCTTATTGTCAATTACGCCCTGATGACAAATACATACAAACGCACAAATAAACACTTTAGAATGCACTTTCTATGATGTCTTCCAAGCAAGGAACTGTCACTTTCTTATGGCTAGAGCAGACAACCAGAAAGGAAGGGATGGCTGAGATGAGGACATACAAGAAAGAGAAACACACGAAGCAGCCGACATGCAAAAGTATGGAGGCCGGGAGAAACAGAGAACTGACATGTGGAAAACCACATCCATGTGAAGAACAGCACCACTAGTAGACAGATACAAAATGGAGATGGGGGAGGGAGCATCTAGAGATGATAGGCAAGAGAGAGCCAAACTAAGCAATATTTTACACTAAGAAATTCAATATTTACTATGTCAGCAACACAATAAAGGTAAAAAAAATTAATTAAACTAAAATTAGACATGGATCAAAAAGAGTTCACAGGAACAAAAGTACACTTAACTTCCAAGCAAAATAACTGAAAATAGATCCCACCAATACCCAAAGCAGTATTTTCAAATATACATTTTTAAACTGACACAACTAACCAGGAAGAAAATCAAGTTAGTCACAAAGTACTATCAAACTAGTCCCAATCTTTCCTTCACAATGTTAAAGATCACAAGGTTAGGAACTGTGTACAAATTTTAGAAAGGAAAGGATTGGATAAAATAACTGTATTCCCAAATTACTATTATGAAGAAAAATAGTGTGACACATGGGTAGTATTCCTAAAACAAAAATATACATTCTAGCTAATGGAAAGAAAGAAAGTCAAAATAGAAAACTCAAGGGCATAATGGGGCAAGACATCACTAATTTAGTATATTAACCAATTTAATGTAAAACACAAAAGCAGGCTTGAAAAACAATGTATTGCTTTTAATATCTTCAATTTTTGATTTAAAATTAAATCTTATAAAAATAAAAACATATCATATACATAATAAATATATTAAAAGTATATACTGAAACTGATAACATAACATACTCTATAATGTCAAATTGAATTAATCACTGGGAAGTAACAGGAGAAGCATGAAATAAGATTTTACATGACAATTTATTATGCAATAGGCATATAAAGGATTCCATTTTTATTATAAATTTGCATAATTGGTGAACCTCAGGTTTAAGTGTACATTTAAATGGGACTTTTAAAAATAGTCTACCAAGAAAAACAAAGAAGATGCTAAGGAAGATGACATCTTTCAAATGACAAATATCAGACATAAAATCTTACGACAATAAAATCAAACGCCTTTAAAAGAAAGTGATCAGATAAAGCTCAAAAACAAAATCCTGTAATTTTTGCTGCTTTTAAGGAGTACAGCAAAATAAATTTAAGCCAAAGACTAAAAATAAAAGGAAGATAAAATATATCAAACACACACAAAAGTGAAATCTTAAGTGAGAAATATTTCCTACAAAAAGTCATTACATAGGACAGAGTAACTTTGTATTAATAAACACCAGATTCTTATAAGAGATTACAATAACTGAGAATGCAAGAAAAAAAGAGGTTACAATAGTACAATATAGGCACACACAACACACAAACACAGTGACAGAAACATAAATCATTACTGCCTGATAAGTCTTTCAGATATAGATTAGAGTCATTTTGCCAAATTCTAAAACAAATTCCTTCTTACTACTTGTATTGAAATCCCATATTATCAAGGTTGTAGCTGGCCTATACATTACAAAGCTTTCCTATCCAGGAACATGGGATATCCACCCATTCACTCAAGTCTTCAGCATGTCTGTTAAAATTTAAATTTGTCTTCATATAGATCCAGAGTTTTCATTAAGTTTATTCCTAGATGGTTAACATTTTTATTTATTATAAAGGTATCATTTTTTAAATGTATCTTCTCATGGGTTATTTTGGCTGACTAATGGAATACTACTGATTCTTATATTGTATCTAGTCACATTGCTGAATTATTACTATTCTAATCTCTTTTTTTTTTTCAGTTAATTATTTCGGGTAGTCAAGCTATCATCTGTAAATAACGATAACCTTGTCCCTATTATCTAATACTTATTATTTTACCTTATTTCAATGGCTAAAATTACAAGTCCATTATTATTGGCCAATACCTTAAGGATAAGGTGTCCCTAAGTGGACACTTGCTTTAAAAGGACGAAATAGCAATTCAGATATTTGCAATTACAAAGAAAAGAGTACACAAACTCAAAAGTGATTCAAACTTGAGGAAACCATGAGGTCTGGAACTAGGCCAGTTCCAGGGTTGACTAATTCAGTTGCTGACAATGTAAGGACCTGAGTCAGTTTTTCTGTGATTCTCCAGACTTCTCTTTCATGCTTGCCAGATGGCTACAGCAAATCTCAGTATCGCAGCTTTATAGATAGCATCTAAGCCTAGGATTAGGAAAGTCTCTCTGACTTTCTCTCCCTCTCTCAATAAAAAGTAGAGCTTACAATGACATGAAATATATATATTATGTAATAATTTTTAAAAAGTAAGAGCTTACTGGTGTGCATGACTAGGGAGGGGTTAGCTCTGAGGTTCATTATTTTTCCAGGAGGTAAGATTGGGTATTTATTTATTTGAACCCATTGGGATGAGCTCAGACTCTAGTCATCTACGGTGAACTGCTTCTCAGAACTGCTTACCATGTCTTTACATTTGTGAGCATTAAGCTTGCTAAAACCCCATTTCTTAGAGATATGGATGTCGAGGTTGCCAGGGGATCTTGAACTTGACTCTGCAGAGGACCTCAATCACCTACTCTTTGCGTAATTTGATGCAATGGACAAGATGATTGGCAATGTGGACTGTAACCCACTATGCCCTTGGGTTTTTCAATGTCTCCTACATACCTACCTGGTGCCTGTAAGCTTCAGCACAGAATAATATCATGTTGATGCAAATGGCAAGGAAGGAGTGGAGTTGCACTGGGTACAAAATCTATCTTCACCACAACTTTCCACCATGTGCTTGTTAGCACAAATACAGGCAACTTCCAAGGCACCAGATGGAAAAGATCTTGGTGGTGTGCCAAAGACAGAGAGAAATGAACCCCTAGAAAGGCTTCTCAGGATCCCTCACTGGCCAGAGTTGTATCACATGACTTGTGTAAACTAACCATCAAGTTAAAGAAAGGAACCCAAACAACTGACTTAATTTATCCAAACCCTGGCCATGCTCAGATTAGGAGGGAAGGTCCACTTCCCTGAGGATGTGGGAGGGTAAACACTGAAAAAAAAATCAGACCTTTGATAGCAAGAAAGGAAATGGACAGGACTGATAAGCAGGTATTCAAAAGTATCTGCCAGAGACTCTGTTACTCAAATCAGGTATGAGGTAAGTTGGGTTATTGGCTTTAGACACAGTCTCATTGGAGGTAAGTGGAAAAAGGGGGGGAAAATCCCCTTATTAACTGGAGCAATATGGAAAACAAAGGTATTTTAATAAGAGTAGTTGTAGGAGGGAAGTTAAATCAAGAATGACTGCTAAGTTTTATCAATGCCATCTGCTATCTGTTGCAATGAATCCAGAGTTAATATCCTTTGGCCTTAATATGTTGTTTTACATTAAAAGATTTTCTAAGACAGAAACAAAGGTGCTTTAAAGCTCAAAACTTTTCAGTTTCACGCTGAATAGAAATGTTTAGACTTTCTCATAAAAAGTCGGATACACATGTTGCTGTTTGTCAACAGTTCATGTATTAACACTTTTCTACAGCCTGTGCAAGAAGGATTGAAAAGGAAATGACTAGAGTCAGAGTGGCAGGTCAGAGAGACAGACACAGCCCTGTAGACAGGGCCTGACACAGCTTGCCCTGGGATAGGGACAGCAGGACAGAGGCGCCAAGGAGGGATCAAAGAAACAACTTCAGACATATCCGTGGCACCCCTAGCAGAGAATTGAGAATTGCTTCATTTCAGTTCCACAGAACAACGCACTCCCCAACTTGCTTCACTTCCTTACCTCTCTTGCCCTTACACAATCAGCCACCCACCCGTGATACTATCACTGAGCACAAGGATATTTGTATCCGGCTCCATCACGACACCTGGGAAGATGTAAAGGCAGAACTTACACCTCCTAAACCTAGTCACTTGGGAGTCAGGGTTTGGGGGAGTGGGCCTGGAGTCAGAGGACCCCAGATCAGCAATTCAGTGTTTGTCTTCAGTGAGGAAAACATTCCATGTTGAGACCAAAGTCACAGAAAAGCAAGAGATCTATTGATAGGTAGTTAGAAAGGACATAAAAGCTCTCCAAATGGAGAGGGGTGCCAAGTGGGTAGCCACTGACTGAGGTGCTTGTATGGGCAAAGTTTACCCAATGAACTAGCCTTGGTTCATGCTCTAGTAATGTGTTACTGTGTTGGTTTTCTGACCTCTCCAGTTAGCCTGATAAATGGATGTAGGCCTGTGGGGAAGGGGAGAAGGGAAGGGTGCCCTTCTGGTTCTCTTATGTTTCTCAATAAGGCTGATGAGTGGACTTGGGGCTTGGGACACCTTATTCTTAACTGACTGCCTACACACATCTCCTGGCTTTCTCCTTCCCTTTCACTGTCCCAGTTCAAAGTCCTCCAGTTGTTGGGGGGGGGGGTAGAAAATGGTATTGGTATTGAATGTGCTGACTATGTTATCATATGTTTGCCAGATAGCAAATACTGTCCTAAGTACTTGATATAAAATGTTTTACTTAAGTCCTGCAATATTCCTCCTGTATTATTACCTTTATCTCAACTGTACAGGTGTGGAATTTGCCTACCTTGACCCAAGTTGCAAAGCTTTCAGACTTCAGTGCCAGTCTAACCCCTGTGTGACCTCCAGGCTATTCTGCTTCCTGAAAAAATGCTTATCTGAAAGCAAATGAGATAAGCCACCTACTCACACACACACAAAAAAAAACTCACACACACACAAAAAAATGAGCCCAAATTATGTCATGGTCACTTTCATGTAGGTTATTCTCTGTGGACCTGCCAAAAATGTTCTGGCTGAATTTACTGCCAAGGTGTCATCTAGAGACTCCTAATCAGACGCCAGAGGCCATCATCATTCATTCATTCACACTCCATGAGTTTAGGACTGAGACCAGGTTGAAGATGTGAACTTTTCAGTTCAAATCTGCAATCGAACAGGCAGTATGTCTACTTTGCCACCCTCTTCTGCCCTCACCTGCATCTGCCCTCAGTGCACCTGCCCCTAGGATCACTTGGCCAGGTCATCATCAAGCGTCTCACACACCCCAAGAATGAAATCAAGTGCAGCTGCATCTATTAGCTCTCTTCTCCATTTATTACTGCCCCAAAGCCTACAAAAGCTTGGAATCTATTAATTCTGTTTATAGCAGGAATTTCTACTCATTATTACCTGAAAGAGGAAGAGTCAATTTAACACACTTGATTTCAGAGATTCTATCCGATGAAACCAGAGTTCATTACAGTCATATCAGCTAATTATTGTAAAGTGCAACAGTCTGCATTTGTCAAAGAAAAGAAGTATCCAAGCTTAGCAGGATACTCAGGAGAGAACAAGGAAACATTATGATAGCCTTTGCAGCTAAATTGTATTTTGCAGATCCAATTTTTTTTAAATGCCCCCCTCCACCTAGCTATGTTCTCTAAATGTCATTTAACTGCCTTATAGCCCCCACAACGATAAGAAAGGGATCACCAAGAACCAGAAAACACTATAATCAATATTTAACAATGAAAATGAAAACAAATAAATGGACAAATGCCCCCAAAAGACCTAGTCAGGCTGTTACCTGTGGTTGCTTCTGAGATGCTCTGGATTTACAGTTGCAGGAATTACTCAAGCACCTGAGGTTGTGAACACCTCAGTCTTACCTCTGTCCCAAACCAGCCCAGCCATGAGTAGCTCTTTCTCCAACAGGAGTCAGCTACCTTCGTGCCCAGCCCCCACTAGGTAACTGAAATCTTTGCACACGGATCACCTTGTGCATTGGGCAGTAGGGGATCCTCGTACGAGGTGATCCTGTGTACAAAGATCCAGGGTGTACAAGGTGATCCTTGTTACGAGGTAATCCTTGTGTGTGATCCTTGAACTTCCTCTGCTGTCCCTGAGTGAGAATCTTTCTCATTTGTACATTTCTCTTCTCAAAACCAAACTTAGAAGGTTCCAGATGACTTCATTCAACAGATATCTGAGTGCCTACAATGTACATTTCTCTTTTGTACATTTGTACATTTCTCTTCTCAAATCCAAACTTAGAAGGTTCCAGATGACTTCATTCAACAGATATCTGAGTGCCTACAATGTGCCATGGATGACAGGTGCTGAGGAAATCCAGGGGATTGACAAGCAGCCAATTGGCTTGAGAGTAGCCTCCCCTTGGCATGACTGTCACATGGTGTCCTTTACCCGGCCTTCCCACCAGCCGCTGGGGAAGCTGCCCCAAGAGTAGTGCCTTTTAGAGTCCATGGAACAGAAATCAGAAAGTAACTGCTGTATGCTCACAGTGAACTTGTCACCAATAAAAATCCACCCGTGTCTCATTTACCGAGCCTGTGCTTATAAAGAAGTTTATAGTCTGTTGTGTTAATGAACCACTTTAAAGTCTGAGGGGAGAGAGAAACGCAATAATTAAAGGCCATTTCACCACCTCAGTGCCTTTTTCTGCTGCTTCCCACTGAACTTCATGGGACCCTGGGAAGTTTCTAATAACAGTAACCTTAAATCCCACAACTGCTTGGAACATGGGTTTGTCATTTTTCAGAAGTCACTGAACTTTCTTAAGGTTTGATTTCCCAATATCACAATCCTTCCTCTTAAGGCTGAAAACATACTAAATTGACAGCTAGCTCTCTGGCCATTCAAGTCTCGGTGAAGTTGCACGATGGGCCCAAAAGTCCACCTTACGCTGAATTATCCATTAGTTACACTAAGGGACTCAAGGGGAGACAAACACTAGCTCAGCCTTTACAGAACTTATAATTTAAAGACACTGATGGTTCCATGGACGAATAACTGTAAAACAAAGCAGAGCTGCAAGCGATATTAAATAGGAACAAAAATGAGATGGAAAAAAGGAGAGCTTAAAGTCACTGGGGAAGATGAGTCCTGGAGGATAGATTATCACCTATGTGCTTTGCATCACAAAATGTCTGCATGAAGGAACTTCTTTTTGGCCCCATCAGGTTCTTAAAAAGAATGGGTGGTACACCCTTATCTGTCCAACCGCTGCCTACGGTGGGATCAGCATTCTGACTTGGACCAGGTGCAGACCTAGAGCTCCAAGGCGCAACTCCAACCTCATCTCACCCTCCAACCAGAAAGCTTCCAATCAAAATTGGTACTCCTGGTTCCAGCAAAATCAGAAACACACTGCCTTGGAGTGCAGACAGTGGTTCCACAATGAGAAAGGTATTTCTACTATTTATTTAGAAAACAGAAAATAGCAATAACACCGTGCTTACATTCCACACATTGCAAAATCAGACCAAAATGGGTTCAAAACCAGGTCTTGTCATTTTCAGCAGGTGAGTTAAACCTATGCCTCAGGTGCTCCATCTGTGAAACTAGGAGAAAAACATAAATCATAGTATTTGCTGTATTGATGAGATTAGACTTTAATAATAATTAGCACTGTGTCTCATAGGTTATTAGCTATTAATATAGATGTTGCTATCATTATTGTTATCATATTATCATAACTATGTTCCCCATCAGTGTCAGGTACATGCACATGTTGGTATAACCAAAGACTTGGTGTTCTGATCTCAGCACCTTCAGGAAACCCAAAAGGAGGACTAAACCTGGGCTCTAACCAAAGCCAGCAAGAGCCACCAGCTGCGCTACCTGCCTGCCTGTCCTGGCTTAGCACTTGGTACAAGCAGCCCCAGAAGCTAACTGCGTGCTCAGTCTCCACATGTTTCATGAACACCCTGCCTTGTCTCCCAGCTGCTCAGAAGGAAGAGTCAGCCTCTCCCAGCCCCTCCAATCTCATGGTGCACAGTACCAGTCTGCAAGCCACTCCTGACAAACTTGCAGTGCATAATAGCACAGTTTCCATGGTTTTTCTCTGTCTGTTTTTATGACATCCAAGATCATGTGAGCCTGGAGGATGACGACAATGATGACTGACTCTGAACTCCCAGCAGTTGCACTGCTTCTGGAAATGTGCCAAGCCCCTTCCCTTTCCCACATTTCTCAGAGGGCACTGTCATGGGTGTGGAGCCTACCGTAATTCCAGCAACTCCTTCCTTTAGGAGTAGCAAAAACGTCTAATGCTTCAGAATTCAAAACTTCTGAGAGATGAACAGCTTTTCATCACAGAGAGGAGGAGAGCTGGGTGGGGATTCCCAAGCAGAAGGACCCACAACACACACCCTTTTGTCTCACAGCCGGACTGGCTCTCTTACATCCGCCATTGCCGCTGGGTCTTCACCATGCTTCTGGCATTTAGTAGGCGTTTCATAGTTCAACAGGGGACCTAGATCAACAAGGGTGATGGCCACCACTGCAGCTTGTCATCGTTTCTTAAAACACAGATCATGTACCTCTGAATTAACTGAGAACCCCAGGGGTAGAGATTTGTGGTCATAGACTTGACTACTAAACTCAAACTTGTGAATTAAAACCTCTAGTAGAGTCTTAGGTGGTCCTTTATACTCAGCTAGAGCAAGAATTTCTAACTTTTGATCCCCTGTGCTATTATATTCTACATGTCAACCCAATACTCGCACACATATATAACACGTAGACAGTGAAACTTTTTCTCATTTTTATTATTTTTTTCCAAAAGCTGATTGTAGCCCATTAAATTCACTCCAAAACTCATTACAATCTGAAAAACACTGGGTTACTGAACTCTAAGAGGAAGTGGGGAAGTGATTGCTGATACTGTAAAAAGGTAGGGACCAATTAGATCAGACAGGGCCTTGCTAAGTTAAGGTGTTTAGCTTTATGCTGTAAGTCATAAGAAGTAATTCATTTCATTAATAATTAGATAGGAAGAAAAACAAAACATAGGCCTGGCCTCTGCAGAGATTACTGTTTCCTGGGGGTAGGGGTGGGGGCAGGGCAGCAGGGGAATAGGTGTGATAAACAATAAATTACCTGTTAACAACTGAGACTAGAGAAGACTTTCCAGAGTGACCAGCATGTTCAACAGTACAGGGAGGAAGAGTGTGAAATGTCAAAAGTACAGAAAGTAATTTGGCAAGCAATGGTTTTAGACAAGAGTTACACTAGGCCTGGCTCCAAAGTCTTCCTTTCTCTGGTGGGAAAGATATGCTATCTGGGCCACCTTATCTTGGATGAAATGATCATCATTACATTTATAAAATATGAGAAGTCCTGTAAAATAAAGAGTGACATGAAGAGGGGCAGACAGCTGAAGATCGGACCAGAGATCCTGCATGCCCAGGTGTTGAAGAGATGGCTTCCTAGAAATACCGGAGTAACTTGACTGGGGAACTTGCCCTCATGGTGTGTGGAGCTGGTTCAAATATGAAGCAATGTCTCAGCCCCATTATACTTTAACAGCTTTATTTAGTATAATTTACATACCAAAATTCACTCATGTTACCACCGTCTTATCATCTCAAAAAAATCCTACATGCTCTTTCGTAATCACACCTAGTTTCTACCTCATCCCTAGCCAAGCACAAATCTGCTTTCTGCCGCTACAGAATGATGCTACACAATGATACAATATGCACTCTTTTGTGTAGCTTCTTTCACTTAGCATAACAGCCCTTTTGTAGCCTGCGCCTGTGTACTTCATTCTCTTTTATTGCAAAGTATTTTATCATATTCTACCATGTTCTGCCTACCTATTCAAATAACGGTGCCATAAACATACATGTATGTAGTTGTTTTCTTTCCAAGGACAGGTTTTTGTTTGGACATATATATTTAGAAGTGGAATTGCTGAGTGATATAGTAACTTTGTACTTAACTTTTTCAGAAATAGCCAAAGGGTTTTCCAAAGTGGTTGAGTCATTTTATATTCCCCACATTAATAAAGCAGAATTGCAGTTTATTCACATTTTCGGGTACCTTCTTAAATCCTAGTCCATGTAAAGTGTTTTTGGAGGGGAGGCAAAAAAGGTAATTTATTGATTCATATTTACAAAAAAAAAATGGTACAAGTTCACCATAACTTACAATTCTGGCTCAAAAGCAAGCTCTTTTAATGGAAATCATTATTTAAATCATACAATTTTTATTCACAAAGAATAAAATAAAGGCTTAGTTTCTTATTTTTTGATTGCACATATATATACACACAAACACATATATGAATATTACATCATTGTTTAGCCCAATATTCTCTCATCACCTTATCACCTGTGCACCTTATAATCCGTGTTGTCCCCCTCCTCCTCCCTTTTACTCTCCTCCCCCTCCCTTGATCTATGCTTCAGTTCTGTTGGCAGTTTTAAATTTTTCTTATCTGTTTTGCCTAAATCCCTCATATGAGTGAGACCATCTTAAATTTCTCTTTTTCTTTTTGCTAATTTCCACTAACATGATTCCTTCTAGCTTCATCCATGTTGCTGCAAATGACAAAAGTTTGTTTTCTTTGATTGATGAATAATATTCCATTATGTAAATATACCACTTTTTTTTCAGCCATTCATCAGTTTTGGGGCATTTGGGCTGTTTCCATATCTTGGCAATTGTAAATAGTGCATGTAAAGTTTGAACTAACTGTCCTGCAAACTAGAAGTTCAGGGCCTCGGTGACTTATACACATTTCCAACTTGACTGAAATTTATAGAAATAGGATCAGAGATGTTGACTCGAAAATGTTTGAAATACTTAGTATCAATATGCAATACCTAACAACCATAAAGATGGAATAGTTATAGAAAAATCAAGCAAAAGATTTGTCAAATGGAAGTTATCAAGGAGCCACACAAGACAAATGAGTATGTGCCTCACACATTAGTCTCCACAAGGACAAAGTCCTAATTGTGAATTCTCAAAATCCACAGCATTTGCATAACATAGCAGTGAAAATCTGTAATAAGGAAGATCAGAATATTTCTTTAAATCTGATGTAATATGCATGGTAGCAAGTGACAAGTTACAGAGCTGAGACCCTACCTCCAGAGAAAAAAGAAACAGATTTGACCTCAAGGGGATAGACATTAGTCACAGGAATACCCCTGCCGCTCTGAAAACCCAGTGTACCTTTTGCAAACAAACCCAGTGTACCTTTTGCAAACACCACAAATTAAAGGAGAGAGTGAGAACTGGCAGGAACTTGTAATTCAGAGACCAAAAAGATACCAAGCTTACAAATTCCTTCCACTCCCACTTTTCCAATCTAGAAAACAACCTCCTTTATCTGGAGCTTTGATCTCTGTCCCATTAATATTTTCTTTTAAGGTTCCCACATATGTCACCGATCAGGTAAAATTTCCTGTCTTCTTAATTTTGGGGAGGAAATTTTTGTTCCTAGCTCTGTGCACCTATGCTAATTATCCACTAGCACTTTTGTGGTGCAAGCATTTAAATATAGGTTTAGGTACCCAGCTGGTTAGGTTCCAGGAGATTTCCCCTGCTAATTTTCAGTCACTCAAGAAAAACAAAGGAGTAACTAAGATAGATTTGCCATAAGTTTAAAGAAACACTCATCCTACTTCTCTTCCCCAATCTACCCCCCCCCCACCAAATTGTGTAGACGTCTGTATTTCACACTTTTACATTTTTCCCCCAAATAAAACCTGTTTACATTCAAGAAATGCTGACTATAATACTAAACACAAGTTACATCTCTAAAATAGTCACAGAGAGCCCATATATATTTCAGACCAAGGTGTGTACAGAGTTCCCTCCCAAAGAAGCATTTGAAATTAAACTCCAGAAGAGCAGGTAGCACTTCCGTTCTATTGTTTGCAGGGGAAAAAAAGTTTTCTCTGACTGGTACTTGAGCCACCCATTTAAGAAAACAAGAGAAGATGGTTTCTGAGGAACAGAGAACACTTGGCTTTGACCCCACCCCCCACCCAGAGCAGTACCACCATGGCTCAGCTGTACCCAGAGGTTCTGATCTCTAAAAGTGTTCTAGAAGCTCAACTGAAACGCCAACCATGACTTTCCCAAGCTCTCAAGACCCTTTAGGCAGGCAAAAGATAGTGTATGTTATCTCAACAGTGTGCTAAGAATCAGAAACGCATCAAAGAAATCATTTTAAATCCTTGACTTCTTTAAGATATTACCACTAATGAAGACAAAACTCCCAAACTTCACCCCAGATAGAACTTCTTGAATAATGTATAAATTCACTACCCACCCTAAGAGTAATAAACATCCCTGATTAAAATTCTTTCACATCTTTGCTGCTACTTTAATAACATTAAGATCTCTTCTGAGAAAGTTGAATCTTACAAGTCAACTTGTCAACATTATAAAAAAATCATCTTTAAACAAACATTTCTATCTAGTCTAATGATCATTTTCCAACCATCTCCCAAAGGGTCTTCGAATGAATGTCTTCAAAAACCTCTTTCCCAAAATTCAGTATGAAATGCAATTTCAATACATGCTCATTATTAAGCTATGTACCAAGTGCCTTTATATTGTCATCAACCTTCA
This sequence comes from Uropsilus gracilis, assembly GCA_004024945.1. Lineage (NCBI taxonomy): Eukaryota > Metazoa > Chordata > Mammalia > Eulipotyphla > Talpidae > Uropsilus > Uropsilus gracilis. The sequence goes on from PVHY01000035.1 coordinate 319,620, forward strand.
CCCAAATATACAGATTTAAAATACAAGACTGAGTTTAAGAACATCAATGAAATAATTGCAAGGAACATCTTTGTGGCCAGTTAAGAGATGTTTGTGGACTGCTGTTACAAAGAAAATCTATGGAATTTCTCAGTAAGGAAACTGCCTCAACTCCAAATGTCCATTCCATTTACCAAGTCTCAAAAGTTAAATAATCCAAAGATTTCTGCCTTCAAATAAAAGTGGGACTGAGAATCTGTGAATATGGTTTCTTTTTCCAGCTTCTAGGCAAATGTCAGCACCTCCTGGGGCTTTAAACTGAATCCCTACAGGCCCACAGAGAAAAACAGGAAATTAACACCAGAACGATGCATCTTCTTGATCCTGAGGGTGGGGATTTTCTACCCACTGCATAAACTTGCTAATAAAAGAATGCAAAGAACAGTCCAAGGATTACCATTGGAAGGAGCAGACTTTCCCACTTCAAGTATCTCTCTTTCCTGCGAACAATTCAAAGGCATATAATATTAGCGTGAAATTTTTAACTCTATATTACTAAAAATATGTGCCTTCCACAATTTCAAACCAAATGTCTTGTGAAAAAGATGCAGTTACCTTATATAAACTACTATTTCCTACTCTGCAACAGTTTCAGACATATCCAAAGTTCTGTGGGTTTTTTTTTTTTTTCTGTCTTTCCAAAGTCACTTGCTTTTAGTAAATCATTTCTATGATTATTTTCTTAACATAAGCTTCTCCCTCCCATTAGGCACCCAGATCCCTGAGGACAATCTGAGAGATCCTACAGAGGTTCTGATTCAGCGGATGAGAGGTTGGACCTAAGAGATAATTATGAAGATTCTGATCCAAGGATCTGACTTTGAGAACCACATCGAGGCAGATAGCGGCCAACCAGCCCACAGAAAATGACAATCCACAGCATCCATACATTGAAACTCTACCAGCTGCAGACTTTTCTACTGTCTATGGGGCAAGGCACACAGGTCTATGTTCTACACTGTCACAAAGGACACAGTGCAGGGGACAATGCACAGACACATGTCCAAAACAGCAAGAAATCATTAGTACAGTCAAAATAAAGACATTTCATTTCTCCAGTGCATTTCTTTATGATGTATCCCACTGTGCAGTTTAATCTATTTTTCTCAGATAGAAATTACTAAGTCATAATGCATAGCCTTCTTTCTTGTAGAACTCCACTTCATTTCACTTACTAATGGGAGTGTCATCTGAGGCCAGGGCACCAAATGCAGTGAGGGAGCTCATTCTAAAGCTTATTTATGTTATTTATATTTTTAGTGTCTGTAAGAACAGGGCCATCACCAACATTCAGTCTGTGAGGATCAGAAATCAAGCAGAGGAATTGCTAAGAGGCATATTCAATTTAATAAAATATTTTAAAAAAATAATAATAATAATTCCACCACTAGGTTGAATACAACAATAGACAAAAACAATTGCAAACACTAATTTTCCTATCACTGCACAGGTTTTCAAAACATACATGTCATTACCTTTCAGATGCATACTTTTCTCACGACCTTGTTCTGGATTTAAATGCATTTATATCTAGATTATAATCAGAGAGGGTATTTAATTAGATAATGTTTGCAAATACTTTGAAGATATAAAGTGTTCTATAAATGTTAAATATTATTATTATTTAAATATAGTTTTCAATTACTGCTTACAACCTATTCCACCCACCATACTGCTATAATTTGATTACAGGCAGCGAAAAAACTAAATGCCTAGTAGTAGAAATGAGGACACCAGGTTCATGTGAAGCTCTGGATTTTTACCCCAGGCATAAGTAATTTACTGGCTTCTTAAATGGAGGGTCAGGCAATAAATCTAGTAAATCAAGGCTATTGGCTTCTGCAAGACTGACAACCACAAAGTTATGTAAATTTTAATAGTTTCTTACTTATAAACTGGGTGGGAAGTAGACTGTGGGCCAAAACACAGGGCTCTTTACTCTTTTGGCTGCCAGTTCCACCTTCCATTTTCTCCATCTGAAATCTTAAAAAAATATCTATAAACCTTAAAATATCTATATCCATCTGAAAAAGAAGGTAGCTCAAGATTTTGATTTTACTAAATTTCTGGCTGATAAAGGCTGAGTATGAACCCTAATATCAGGGCTTGTGACTCACCTTACTATTTTTTGTGATAATCACAAATTCAGTTGTTTCCATTTCTTTAAAAATGGAAACCTTTTCAGTCTGGTTCTACATGTTTCATAAACATCCCGTTGGACGATCTTCCAGTGAGAATGACAAATTAAAGGTACTCTTCTCTATGAAATGCAAAAGGAAATCACTGCTTGTCCCAAAGTGGTTTGTACTTTGTTTTTAGTTATTAAGGCAAGAAAAAGAAAAAGAAAAAAAAAAAAAAAAAAAACAATTAGCCCAGCATAAATTGACCTTGATTATTTAAACAACAAAATCACAAGGAAGAAATACCCTGGAAATAACTATTAATCCACCACAAAGCTCATCAAAGAGCTATTGGGCCCCTCATCAAACTTTTCTGAGAAATTTGCAAATCCTAGTGAGATAATGTATCCTGTAATTCTAATGTCATGACAAGGTCAAATTATGACCATATTAATCACTATCAATAGTGACAGTTTAACCATGATCTTTGGTAATTTTGTTTTTAAGCTTACACATTCCTCTCTAAATGAAATACATTCAGCTCACATGAAACTAGAGTTTCTTAGAGTCAAAAATCTTAGAGTTCATTAATACACATTCATAATAAACACTAACAAGTCAGTCTAAGAAAACATATAGAAAAATTTATAAGATAATGATTGAAGCATTATTTACAAGAGTTCAAGTTTCAGAAATAACCTAAACCTTATCACTAGTGTTATGATGATACCCCCACAATTAAATACTAAGTCATTACTAAAAATACATAAGAAATGTGAAGACTGATTATTTGAAGAGATTAAAAAATTACATACTCATTTTTTCAATGATTCCTGTATTGTGGTTATTCATTTTCAGAGTACTCATACCGAAATATTTACATGAAATGATATGATGCATCACAGTAAGATGGGAGAAGATGCAGACAGCTAGGAAGATAAAACAGATTGCTCACCAGTAGATAATTACTAAGTTGGGGCCTCATTATACCATTGTCTACTTTTTAAAATAACTGTTTTATTGAGATTTAATTCTCATTCCATAAAATTCACCCTCTTGAAGCACACAAGTGATTGCAGTGTTTTCAGAGTTCAGTAACCATCCCTCCAGCCAACTTAAGGATTTCAGCAACAATTCCCCTCAGCTTTCTTCTGTTGACCCTGCTCTGCCATTCCCATGAATTCACCTACCCTGAACATTGTATAGGATGGAGTCTTATGGAATCTTATGTGTGTCTTGTTTCTCCCTTCGTTCACATAGCACAATGTTCACCCATGATGGAGTGTATATCAGCACCTCCCTTTGTAGACAAATATTATTCCTTAGTATGGCTATACTACATTTCATTTATTCATTGATCAACTGATGATCATTCAAGTTGTTTCCATATCGGGGTTATTATAAATAATGCTAGTATAAACAATCTGTGTATATGATATTTGTGTGGCTATATGCTTTCAATTCTCTTGAGTATACAGCTACAAGTAGAACTGCTGGGTCACACAGTGACTCTATATTTAACATTTTGAGAAACTGCCAACCTGTTTTCCAAAGTAACTGCACCATGCTCTATTCCCCATCAGCAAATTGGAGAATTGCAATATGTTGTCTACTTTTATGTAAGTTCAAAACTCCCCATCATAAAGCATTTAAAATCACTCTATTGGAAAAAACACTAAGAGCATGCAAAAAGGCTGATGATTAAGTTTTTAAAAGAGGCTGCAAATAGTACATATGATGTTTTTTAAGCTATCTATTTAGCTATGAGTAGAAAAGAACTACTAAGTAAAAAATCAAAATATATGTATGAAATTTAGATGATTCAAGAATTTTTTTGTCTTTTCCCCATTTTTCTAAATTTTAAACAATGCCTTTTATAATGAGTACAAGAAAAGGTAACTCTTAATAAAACCAGCTTTTAACAATTCTGCAGTCCGCCTCCCATTCACTGCCTACATTTCGGAGTCCTGGAGCTCGAGGTCACTCTCATGCGGAGTCTTAAGAAAATCAAATATATATACTTGCCTCCAAGAAGTCTTGAAGTGTATACAATTCAAGATGAGAAGCTTTGAATGCGCTAATAGAATCACTTATTAGTGTTCTGATATGACACTTCTAGCAGGATCATAAGTAGGAGGGACAATTCTTGGCAAAGGAAGCTACAGTACTACTAACAAGAAAGAAGGAAGTTGTTCCCTGAGGCAAGAGTTGAGGAACAGTCATTAAAACCTCAGGGCATGATAGGAAGGTAAGCTAAACCAAAGATGGTCTCAAGGCCAGTCTAAAGAGTCTGGTCTTTGTTCTGTGGATTTTGAGCATTCCAGGAAGTCCAGACTGAAACTCTGCTGCAGCCAGACTAACATGGACACAAGGCATGAAAGAGACTGTGATGGAGACACGGGCAGTCATGTCTTGGGTGCCATCCAGGAAAGACTAAATACAGAGAGTACAGGGCAGGATGGAGACCAGGAGTCACTCAACAGATTATCAAAGATGGATTTTTAAGATTGAGGTAAAATATAATGTGTTTGAGTATCTCAGGATACACCCTTGAGACAGGAGACAGTCTGGCATGTAAATAGTGGGTAGAGAATTAGAGAATCTTTTTTTTTTTTATCTAGAGGGAAAAAAGCTTCCAACCAGTATGAAAGAAATTACAAGCGGAATTCATCCAACATTTTCTATTTAAGTCCTCCCTCTTTCTCCACTAGGAACCTTATATTTATACATGCAGACTAACATTTCATTCAAAAAATATCATGCAGATTTTCTTGGAATTCTCAGCACACTGCTAGTTCAGGCCCTGTTTTCAGAGCTACTTCCCCCATAGAAATGGAAAAAATGATTTGACATGAAAGTATCTCTCAAGACACAAATTGTACCCAATTCTGTCAGCAATATGAACTCAGTAGTCCAGTTGTGCTCAACTGGGCATAGCATCCATGATGCAGTCACAGCAGTTCAAAGCTGGTGGGCTATAGAAACCACCATTGCTGCAGAAGGACTAGTGTCAAAACAAGAAGGGCACAGAAGATCAATTCCTGGACAGAGAAAGAATAAAGGCCCAACCCGCAGGACTGAAAATTACAAGATTTCAGAGTCTTACAGATAAGGACAATGTTATGGGAAATGTGATGTATTCATGGAGAACAAGGGTTAGGTGTTCTTTCATCAACAAAATACTGCATGACCTCCTAGTAGATAATTATGCAAATATGACATCTTCAGCCTCTGTACTAAAATTACTCCAGTTAATACTGAATAGTGACAATATTACATACATTTCTCTGACAGTCATATAACTACCACTACACTTTATTTTAAATGAGGCAATGTCCTTGCAAAGAAAACATGTTTAATATCCTTAAAAAATAAATGCATCTAATTTCAAAACTGCTGTTTATTATCATTATAAGATACTACTATTTTACCAATTCCTATAATATACTAAACTCTCATTTAAGACTAAATGTAATTAAGTGCTCTGGGAAAATAAATTAATGTTTCAAGCTTTCTTTATGCCCCATGAGAGCTTTGATCACTAGGTTTTAAATGCTGAATTGGTGATGTATATCATTCCAGGTGCCCCCTCCCACACCTAATACACACACATACACACACATTTTGAAAAAGTACAGATAGAGCTAATGTGTTTCTATTTGAATGGCTAATCCACATAAAATGGGTAAAAGTACAAAAAAGATATACGTGTTGATGAATGATGCTGATATACTTGATATGGGCTTAGAAATATGTTAATCTTTAAAAGCCTCAAAGCTGAGCTCTCACCTCTCATGGAAAGTGTGCTGATCCAGGAGCTCAAACTAGGGTACCAGAGAAACAGAAGCTACATAAGAAGAAGGGACTATTAAAGATGAGGTCCCACCTTCTGATAGCTTTGCCTTGGGAGCCTTATCTATGAGGTACAATCCTTGGGGTCAAATGTTGGAAGAATCAAGTTTCCCATACATTCTATTCAATCACAGAATAGTACAGTACATACACCAGCTTCCATTTTCAAAGTTTAGTCATAAATACTATGTCTGAAGACCAGTACAAGAGGAAAGCAAGCAGTTGTGACCATTTTCATGTTTAACTTTATTACAGTTAAATGACTTAGCTGAAGTCACAGAACGACTAAGACACACAGCCCAGTGTTCAGTCCACTGCATTCAGTCATTATGCATTTATTCACTGAGCTAACTAACTGGGACTAAGGATCAGAAGATGAACACAGAACCCAAAGTTTAGTGAGTAGGCTAAAGAAAACCCACTCCATTTATAACACAGACAAGAAAGCATAGTAGGAGGGGCATGTGCAGGCTTCCAGATGAGATCCATTCTTCAATCTAGCTTTTGATAGAGAAGAAAGGAGCCAGGCCCCAGATGGGGGTAAGGGAAAGGGGGAGAGACAAGCAAAGGTCATCTAATTCTGCTCAAATAGAAAAGTGAGTATGATTCCTGGCAGAAACCTAGAGTATGAAGTCAGCAGTGGCCTATCTTGGCCTTGCAAGCCTTATCCTGTGGGCCAAACTAAGGACAGCCAGGGTGCTTAGATTCACATAGACTCTAATCACCAAGGAGCTTTCTGGGTTGATCTCACCTCATCTGTATTAAAGCATACCGTAAGCAAATTGCATTTTTTTAATACCTCTACGTCTTGAAGGAAGAATGACTCAAGCCCTGGGTTGAAATGAGTAGATTGTTTTCTGTAGCCTATGTATGTATACACATATTTCATACACCCACACGGACAGTTATAGCCACAATACTATATGTTTCCACAGAGACTGTACAAAATATACATCGAACTCTATAATCCTCACATGCAAACACACATGAACACTGTGCGTGTCTGGCTTGTTTCCTTAGGGCATATTCAGATGGAGCTGGGTCACAGAGCGGTCATGCACAGGACAACCATCTGTCCTAGATGATTCAGTCTGCAGAGGAGGAAACCATAGGATGGGTCTGACCAGATGAATTTGAAAGGGGCCTTAAAACACCGTGGTTTTTCCTATCCTGAGTTTACCTCCATAGAGCCGTTTCTCTATTCTCCAAAGACAGTATTTCATGACCCTCATGAAATTATTTTTCTCTGCCACTTCTTGTGCTCAGGCAGAAAAGGTATTCTTGGTTTCTGATTCAGCTACAGACCACGTGACTTCAAGAAAAGAGCACTAAGCGAGGAGTCAGGAAACCTACATCTCTCCCCCAACCACAGTCCTTCCTACCCTGTCCACCCTCGCCCAGGAAAGGAGCTGTGTGCATCAGACTTCAGCTCTCTGGACTTCAGCTACCCGAGTATAAATAAAAGGAGCAGTGTGCTTTACAAATCTCTTCCATCTCTAAATCCTTCCCCCAAGACTTGGCGTTCTCAAAAATCACAACTAATCAAACTAAATTAAGATCATCTCCTTTCTAACCAAAGATCTTATTTTATCTTACTTTTAAACAACCATACAAACCTTGCATAATTTAAAGGATATAGGCTGTCACCAGTCACTCTGATTTAAATTATGCATTGTTGCTATTTGTAGAAAATTTAGACTGGGTCCAGTCTGGGATCATTGACTGAGAACAATAGGCCCCCAAAGTGAGAAGGATAAAGGCCACTCCAGACAGGATCTCTTTTTAATGCACTAAGCAGCGGTTGACAAAAAGAGCATTGATTGTGTACATTAAAGAGCCAAGAAACACTAAGGAACGGGTAAGGCTGCAGCAACTTCTCCTAGAAACCACTGACCTTGGCTGCATTTCAGGGGTCAGGCATCCCCAGGAGGTTCTCAGCAGGCAGGCTTTCCTGAGGGTTTAGGAACAAATGAGACCTCTCATCAAGATGAGCCTCCTCTGCTAATTTGGGAAGACAGAGAGAGATGATCTGTCCTCTGATTTTGGAGATTACTTATGTGGCCTTTGGCCCCATTTCCAGCCTGTGTATCTCAGCCACCACAATGGTTGGCAGACCCCAGGCCTGGGGATGCAATTGTCTGCACATGTGCATTTAAGTCCTCTAATCAGCTGTCCCCCAAGCTCCTGGATCGAAAACCTCCCCTCTTTCCACACCTCCTGTAGGCAGGAAACACAGAGGCAGGAGGACTAAACCTCGGCCACAAAGATCACTATCAGTGCACAATGCAAAAACACATCTTTGCAAAATACAGATCTCAAGTGTGCAGGTCTCCCATGTGTGTACTCCTGGTCCACAAGGTGAGCGTTCACTGTGGCTCAGAAGCCTGAAAGCTCTGTGTTGTCTGTTTCTCAGTTCAGAAAGCCTTCCCCGGGCAAAAGCCCACCAGGGACACCTAGGACCAGGCCCAACTTAAAATCACATCAGCGCGCTTTCCATTAGTGAAGCTAGGTGGAGATTCCGCCTCGAGAAATCACAGGCCAGGTCCATTGTTCAGACTCTTTCCCCCGCCCCCTTTGCCACTCTCCCCTCGCCCCAAGCCCCGGCCATCCATCCACCTGATTAACTGGCTGGCTGCGAGTCCCCGCGCAGAAAGTAGGGCAATGCGCACACACCGTTGGAAGCAGCAGCTACAGACTCGGCCGAGCACCACCCTTTTACCAGCCCCCACCCCCCGCTGCCCAGGGGACGGCAGGCCCTGCATGGGGCGTTTCTGCACGAGGGAAATAGACAACACACTGTAACGATGCATGAATGAGCTTCTGCTGCTATCCCAACTATCCCGAGAGCCGCTTTCAAACGGCATCTCTGTTCCTCATAACCCCTGGACCCCCTGGCAGAAACCTCACCTCTGGGATGGAAGGATTAAGTAGAAGGCGAGAGAGAGTTAAAGGAGGGGGAGGGGAGAGAAGAATGAGGAGTCTAAGGAGAAAGTACCACTTTGACCATCAATGTAGCTCTTAAAGCGACCGCGGAAAGGCAGGCGATGTCACAAATACTTAAGATTCAGGTTAAAACCCCCGAGATTTAGCATCAATCAAACAACGTATGTCTCAGGAGGACGGGTGAACTTCCAAGCTTCACCATCCTACTTGTCTCTGTGATGAGAGCCCCCCAATTCCGTCTCAATGACACCCCCCAAGTCTCAAGTCCATGCAGTTGCTTTGAGGCGGAGGGGGGTGCTTTCAGAAGAAGACGTCCTTAAAATTGGTGGCCAATCCTCTTCAGAGCCCCGGTACAGCCCTCACCACTCACCCATCACCCCTTTTCCGGGCAGGCAGAATCCAATCAAAAGGGCAAGAAAGCTCTGCCCTCTTCCCCGAAAGAGTGTGTGGGGGGGTGTCGGGAGTGGGGGTGGGAAGGCGTCGAGGCTGCACCGGGATCCCTGGTATTCTCAGCTCAAAACAACAGCAAAATGGATTCTATAGCAGGGATGTCTTAGTCCATACAATGAAACAGCGTCGGAGGTAATTCGCGCGAAGGTAAATGCAAACCAGAGGGGCTGGGGTGGGGGGAGGTGCTCTCCGGCCCCAGACACGGAACGCGCGCGCGCGCGCGCGCGCGCACACACACACACACACACACACACACACACACTCCCGGGAGTTCCGCTCTCATCGAGGCTCACATCCCTTTCACCTGCTTAAGTGCAGCCATAAAACTAGAGATCACAGCCACAAAGTCAGAAAGCAAGTAGGGCTGAGTTAAAAGCATAAATAAAGGTGAGTGGCAGACTGGCATCGAAGAGAGCGCGGATGGCAGATGGGGGGAAGGGGAGGCAGCTGCCGTCTACAGGAGCAGCATAGCAATAGCTGCCCCCTTGGAGCAGCAGGTTCGACTGGGTAGGATCAGCCAGGCTCGCAGGGTCCTTTGCAGGTAGCTGAAAATGTGAGGGGCCAGGGTTTTCATTCAGGCTGTCGTTATTCTTCTTTGCCCAAAGGAGAGTCGGGGCTCGCGCCTGGGCACAAGCCCACTGCCCAGGGCTTGTGTCGTGTATACATACACACACACACACACACACACACACACACACACACACACACCTTTCGTTTCAATGCTCTCTTACGCTCTTAGATGAAACTGGCATAAGCTCCACGCTCTCTCGGGGGAGCTTCGGCCACAAGCAAAGCGGACGCGCTCCGCACCGTCCCTGCTCGGGGGCTTGGCCGAGAGCGCCTCCGCCAGCCCCGATTCAAAAGGAACCGAGTTCCCTCCGCGCCGCATTCCCCGCCGCTGCCCACCGGCCGCGGCCCCGGTCCACGCACCGAGCCCATCTGCCCTGACCCAGGCCACTGCAAGGAACCCAGAAAGCACATTCTGCTCACCCTCAGCGCCGAGAGATCGATTTCATCCAGGCTGCGAGCCGGGGAGTCGCTCGCCATGTCGACTTCTTCGCCGGAGTAATGGACCCAAACCACCCAGAAGCCGCTTCCTTGGAAATTCCACCTTGGTCTATTTCACTCGCGTCCTCCTCATGCGGGTACCGGGCCCAACCTCCCCGCCCACCACGGTCCCGCAGCACCGACCCCGGTCCTCCGCACGTCGGTCCGCCGGGTGCAGGAACCCAACCTGCACGGATCTCCAAGCCCGAGCCGCGGTGCGTGTGGGCTGCGCGCCCCGATCGGCTAAGGGCGCTGGAGCTGCGTGGGTGTATTTAAATGGGACATGCTTCTTTGCTTGTGCGTGGATGGCGGCTGCATTGGCTGTTATAATGAGACACATCAACTCCTCCACTCAGCTGGGGGGTGGGGGTGGAGAGCCATACAGAACTGTCTATCACCGCTTCCTGGGAGGAGTAAGGGGGGGGGGGCAAAGAAGCGGAGGAGGAGGCGTGGTCTCCGACTGGGGAGAGGCCGCGCTTCCTGACCCGGTCTCGCTGCACCAGTGTGCTTGGGGGAGGGGCGCTCACCCTTCCGCCTGGTCTTTGGGGGGCTCCTCGGGCTGGCTCTGTAAAGCTGTTCCTGAATCCTGCCGTTGCTTATCGTAGCAGCAAGAGAGCTTTATTTTTGTCGTTTAATTACTGCGCTGCAGCAAAATGGCCCTTCAGTCGTATCTGGGGGCTTCTCGGGAGGGCTCAGCGCTCTAACGCTGGGGAAAAAAAAAATCCAGAAGAAAATTTAGAGCGACGCCCTCCCTATCCCATTAATTATTTGTGGGGCTGGAGTAACGCGAACTGGTGCAACCGGTGCATATAAGGACTTGTGTGCTGGGAAGGGGATCCGCCTCCAGCCGCGGAACCAAAGGAGGATCGCGCGCTCGCACCGTGCGCGGCGCCCTACGGCTTCGGCTTCTTGCGGCTTCTTGCGGCCACCGGATCCGCCAGAAACAGCCTCCCACCCCCAACCTCCCTCGATCCCGAAGGGTGGTTTCTCCGGCGTGGGTCACTCGCAGCTGGAGACTGGACCAGGAAAGCCGGGAGATCTGCGCTCCCTCTCGGCTTCGCCACACCCAAGACCTGCCCGTGCCGCAGTTCCCCACGGAAACGGCCGAGCTGAAACGACAAGCTTGTTCTCTGGGTTGCAATAGCTTGAAAGCTTCAGGTAAATTCGAAGATAACTCTGGGTAAGGCAGCACACGCCAGCTTGGGACCCTGCACTTCCCTGTCGAGGGTCGTTTCCGCGGCTGACCTCTCCAGATGGATGGAGAAAGTTTGACCGGCGGATAAGATCAAATATGCAAGGTGTCCAGCTTAAGAGCAGTTATTCTCCGCCCGCTTTCTCATGTACACCTTGAAGGTTTACAGTGGCATACATGTTATTCTGTTATCAAGAATATGAAATCATTTCCCCAACACCTCCCTTCCCCCTCCCTACAGCCCTTCTCAGGCCTTGGCCAGGTGGATGGAATACAGAGGAAGAAACGCTAAAATCGAACTTTTATAGCAGTGCCTTTGAAAGCGTTATCTGCACCTCTGTTAAGATAATTTACTTTTGACCTAGTATGGTTTTTTTTATCGTGAATATCAGCTTCAAAATAAGGCTTCTGAATGAATGCCAATGCAGTTAATTCATCCTATTGCAGATAGTGAAAGAAAGACTTTTTAACAGCCTTTGGTATGTGGTGTGCTGTTTCTGTTAATACTATGCTTATCTATATACATTGTAGGTCATAAAACTAGGAAACTGTTCCAAAATCTCCACAGCCACCACATTTGTTTAGAATCTTTCGCTACTAAGAAGCCAAAGTTTACAGTGTGTTATAGTCAAAATGCTCAATCTGACTTCTTTTTTCTAATAAAAACATCCAGTTCCATGTGGTAACATGTGATAAGCCACCAAGTAACTTCGAAAGTGATGTAAAAAGCTAACATTACCCATGGTGTCACTCACTCTTTTCTTCTCTGTTCCTTAATGGATTGTGTCAGTTTGGGAAGAACACAAGATTAGATATTGAGGTCTATGATCACAACCAAATTTAAAACTCAAAATGTATGGAAAATAAGACAAACATCGTTTTCAAGGAGAGTCTTCATCTTATACCCCAGATTTTATTTGAAGTATCACAAATAGATCAGTTCTTTGGTAGTTAGTAAGCATTGAAGTTAGGATGATTCTCTGATATAGGCATGAAATTCTACCCTTGGATTTAGAACTAGATTAGAAAACTATATATTCAGTACAGAGATGGGTACTGACTGGGGGAGGGCTTTCTAAGAGTCTGAGTAGATGATGAGAGACTGGAGGAAGCAGCAGTTTGGTGGCAGGAAAGCCCATAAAAGGAAAGATTCATTATAGGCAAGACCCTGCTGACTGGTAAAGAAAGGAGGAATCTCCAAAATGTCTCTTGCTGGAGGTAAAGTAATACTGGTAATGGGGCTCAGGAAAAAAGCAAAGTTCAGATCAGTTAGAGAACCTTCTCTTTTAGGCCAAATGTGTATCAAATTTTAGCCATTTCAGTAGAAATCCCTAATTTGTTGATGTTATATCATTTTTTAAACCAACAGTTACTTCTTGCCTTTAACATAAGTCAACCATGGAAATTGAAAGCTGGCAACACTTGCTAAAAATAGAAGGATGCCATTAAAATAAATATAATGGAAAATAAAGCAAAATCACTGCATTCTAGCTAGCTACCATTGCCATTCAATGGTTTGAGATCTGGTTTGAGATCTTCTTTTAATTTTCTAAAAGAGGGATTAGCAAACACCAGAAAAGGTATCAAAATTTGACCAAATGAGATTTTACTCTTTGTACAGTCAGGAGGATTAAAAGAATTTATGTCATTTGTGTGTGGTTTGAAAGTCGGCAGAACAATATGATGTGCTGTTTATGTCTGTGTAAATATTTAGTAAACTATAAAAAGCATGAACACAGGCAGGAAGGGTACAGATGAATTTCAGGATAGAGGTGGAGAAATGGAATGGGAAGGTACAAAGAATACTCCAAACAATGATATCTGTATCTATTTCCTTTTAAAGGAAAAGATCTAAAGCAAATATTGCTAAATCTGTGATAGTAGTAAATACAGGTGATTATTAATGGATATATGTTACATTGTTCTTTAAACCTTTCTGTATATTTGATATATTTTTATATCTTAAAAATATTTATGAAAAAAATGACAGAATATCAAAAAATAAATATGCTCCTTATTAAGTGCAGTGTGATATAGTGTCAAATCCATGCACATCTTACCAGAGATGGTAAGATGGCTTGCAGAGCTTCTAAAAACCTAATATAAGCATAAATTCCTAGGTATAACAGAAAAGGTATATTTTAATTCCTTGATGTTCTATATAGGCAAAATAGTGAACAAAGGTTTTTTAGATTATAAAAGCAATCAGAATTGTTTTGCCAGTAGAGCCACTGATCAAAACTATATGAGGTGAGATTAGCATGAGAGTTGAAGCATCTTCATATTCAGAGGCAGTGGCTGCAAGCAACAGTCACTGCATGGTCAGTAACTAGAGAATGACATTAATTCATTCTTTCATTCATTCAGCATATGTAAACATCAGTCAGTCTAGACACAATACTAGATCCTGAAGATTTTTTCTACACAGAGGCACATAATACATCTGTAAATAAATAATCAGTAACTAAGATTGTTTTAAACCATGATAAATGATATGAGCCAAATTAAGTAACATGAACACCAGTAGGTGGACATGTCTACACTCAGTGGTAATATACATAATCTCTGGGTATATGATTGCTTAGGGCATGGAGACAGAGTATCACCCCAAGACCTTGCTCACAGTTGCCAGGATTAGTGGGACCACATCCAGACATACACAAAATGTAACTTCTTATACAGCGGGTTATCTTTCCCATCACAGTCATAAAAACAAACAGTAAGAATTAGTACCACAGATAGATGGAAAGATATTCAAACACTACAATGAGTTGACAAGGCAGAAACATCAGTTCATTCTAGAAATTTATTAATAAGTAACACCAATTGCAATCAACAGACTTTGAGTCAAACACCCTAAGTTACTATTAAAAAAGAAAAAAGTTTTATAAAACACTTTTTTTTGTCCTCAGAAAGATAAAACAAAATTTTACACTCATAAAACAACCAGGTTATTATAAAACAAACGAGTTAGGTAATTAGTTAAGAATATATTGAAATTAAAAAATAAATAGATTAAATAATAATACGCTATCAACCTCTTTAGTCATTCATGTATAATATATTTAATATTTATAATATTATAAAGTAAGCAATATTATTAGCATATGCATTTTATAGATGGGTAAAATGAATAATAGAAAGACTAACTTGCTCAAGGTGTCATAAAAACCTGGCTAAACCAGGGTTTAAACTCATGGTCTTAGCCACTATGCTACACTGACTCAGGATAAACTAAACAGATCATTATTAATTATTAATCACTGGGAAGATCAGGCCCAGTTTTTTTTCCTTAGATTACAGGAGAAATGTTATATCTATAGTAATATGGAGGGTAAATTCAAAGTTCCAAATCATCTAATAGGAAATCTAGAAAACAAATAGGAAATACTCAAATGTTTAAAAATGTTCCATTATATTCGGTCTAAAAGCTCTCACTTAGTGAATAAAGAAGGCCATACTTAAACGTATGATGGAATTTCAGAACATCAAATATAAAAAAGAAACTTTAACCAGATCACTTACTTATCGTTTAGAACAATTACTACTAATACAGGGGTTCTTTTTAACCTACAATTTTTTACCCAACTAAACTAACATTTAAATGAGTAAACATATTTTCATATATAAAAATCGAAATGGTTGATCATATCTTTAGTTATTTGAACATGTATTTCACTGAAGAGAAAAATGAATTCTAAAATAAAATCTATGATGTAAAAGACAATGATAAGCAAAGATATCAAAGACTCCTACCATTCAAAGTCATTCTCATTCATCCTCACTGGCAGAATTTTGATTTGGGGGATTTGTGTTTTTAAAAAGACTATGGGCTCTTCCCAGCCACAAAGAGTGAATGTTACTGCCCTAACATCATGGCAGTAATTCTATTCTCTGTTCTAACAATTGGTTTGCAAATAGGCATATTCAACAGAGTCATGCAACACTTACTATGAGAAATAAGGCTTAGCGGGCTTTGCAAAAATGGTCTTTTTTCTTTTAAAGTTGAGGGGGAAATAGGAAACAAGCTAAGGAAAAAGAAAAAGGAGGAACTTCCTGTGTGTGGTAGCCATTCTCAAAGTTGACTTTCAAAAAGCCTAACCCCTGATTCTTACACCTTTGCGTTGAGTCCTCCAACACAGAAGATGAGGACTTCCTAATCTGGATAATAAAAGACATTCCAGCTTTTACCTTTTCTCTCAGTTTATCGCTTTAAGGCACAATTTCTTGTTCTTAGCACTGTTTACACACAAGGCCCATGAGCTCATGCTCTACAAATGTGCTGTGTAGTGTAGAATATTAGGCATCCTGGTCTCTAGCCATTAAATGCCACATCTCCCCAGTTTGAACAATGTCACCAGATATTGCTGATGTCCCCTGGTGAGCAAAATCACTCCATTGAGAAGCACTGCTCCGGGAAAAACTGGTCAGCAAGCCTTGAGCTCATGCTACTGGCCCTCTGCGTTCGTTAAAGGCATTGAAGTGGGTGTATTCTCAGTCTATACACACACACACACACACACACACACACACACACACAACTATGACTATAACAACCATCTATGAGGACAAGATGAGCTTGAGAAAGGAAACAAAAGTTGATCTTTATGACATCACTGTGTACACTAATGATCCCCTAAAGATGTCCAGGCTCTCAGCCTGAGAACCTGTGACTATGTGACCTTGGATGGCAAAGACTTTGAAGATATTTCAAGAATTTGGGGTATGAAGATTCTCCTTACTCATCACAGTGGGTCCAATGTGAAGTGTAAAAGTGAAAGCGGTGGCAAAACTGGAGTCAAAGCAGGAGGAATGTGATATGCTAGAAAGATACAAAAAAACACAACATCACTGACTTTCCAAGTACATGAAGGAGCCAATAGTCAAGGAGTATGAGCAGTTTCTAGAAGCTGGAAATGAAATTGGGTAAGAAAACATGCAAAACAGGGTACTTAAACTAAACTTACAAATGGAAGCAGCTGGCCCAGCTACTCCTTTGGACTTAGGTTCCTCCTGGCCCACGTGAGCAGTAGCAAGATCACAATAACCTTAAAAAAGAGGCAAAAACAGATTTACTTATTAAAAGTACAAAACAAACAAAAGTTCATTGACGGTACAAGGAACCTCTTCATATTCTTACCCACCAATTCAGTCTGTAGTCCAAAAGTCCATGTGGCTGCAGCAGCCATGTGCATCCACAAAATGACCACCATCTCACCTTCAAGCCACATGAAGTGGGAGATTCAAATCCAGTGAGAAAAACACAACAGTGTCTTCAATTCTCCAAAAGGCACAGCTCCAGCATTCTTTCAGCTTCAAATCTAAAGTGGCCCAATATCAGCAAGACTCACTAGATACAACAGCAGCAACCACTTTAGACTTCTTAAGATAAAAACAACAACAGAGCAAATTGTCTTCAGTTCTCCAGATGACTTTCAAGTGTCACCATTTTAAAGTTAAACCAAGTTCTCAAGTACTAAATTTCCAAGTCAGCTTATACAAGTCACAACTTTCTCCAACAGGCTTCCCCAGGCTCCTCACAGCTCTGCACCTGGAGGCTGGCAGCTCATGCAGCCTGTTCCTACACCTGGAGGCTGGCAGCTCTTGGGGCTCTATGCCTTCTCTCTGTTCTTTCTGTCTTCTCCTTAAATCCCCTCATATTGATCCCATCATGAGAAGGCTTGTCTTCCCTTCTCCAGTCTCCACCCACCAAAACACAATGGCTGCTATTCTAATGCAGCACCACCAATGATGAGGCCACAGCCCCATAATTTCACAACAGCCCCCTTATCAGAAAAGCAAGGAAACAGATTCTCCTCTAGGATTCCAGAAAGTAATGTAGACCTGCAGAAACCTCAATTTTATTCCAGTAGACCCATTTTGGAGTTCCCATCTCTAGAGCTATAAGAATAAAATTGTAAGGTTAAAGTCACTATGTTTATGAAAATTAGTAATAGAAAACTAACAAGATTTGCTATATCCACATCTCCTTTTGAGTAATTGTTGGTCTTCCCTTGGTTACAGAACTTTAGGTCTGTTACTCAGGTTTTTGCCCAATAGTAGCCAAAGGGTGAGTGTGTATCTGAAATTAGAACAGTAGAAGACCCCTTCACAGAAACCTTCACAGAAACTTCAGAAGACTGACAACCAGACTGAAAATGTGTGCAGTCCTTCATTCCAGCTAGCTATATGGTACCTGACCCAGAAACTATCTCTTAGAGAACAGTCCTGCTTCCTTTATTCTCAGAAGTTGCCTTAGTTCCCTCCCCTTTCCAAACCTGCTTCTCTGTGCTGGTTATCATTTTGCTCTTATAATAAAGCACCTCAAAACTCAGTGAATAGAACAATTAATTTTTATCTCATAAATCTGTAATCTAGGCAAGGTTTGATAGGAACAGCTCACTTGCTCCACAGAGTATCAGATAGGCCTGGAAGATGCTTCCAAAACAGTTCACTCACATACCTAGCAAGTTTGGTGCTGGGTCATCTGCTGTGTGCTCTGCCAGGGCTGATGGTTGGAGCTTCATTTCCCCTCATGAGTGGTCTGTCCACAAGCTGTGGGAACTTCTTCAAGCATTCCGTGACAGAAGCAGTTTCACCTTTTATGAGGTAGTCTTAAAAGCGAGGTAACTTCAATTTTACCCTTGTCATAAATCTATCCAGACTCAAGGAGAGACATACACCCCACATTTCATCGGGAGGAGTGGCTAAATCACATTGAAGAGGAACATGTGGGAGGAAGATATTGTTACAGTATTTTTGGAATGTAAAATCCTACCACATCCTTCCAACTTCACTATTCTCTGTCCTCATTATCCTTGCTGTTTGCTTATGTAAACCAAATAGGTTCTTACTGTTGCTTGCAACCAAAGAAAAATGTAACAGGCATGAACACAAACATATCAGAATAAGTATAAATATTTAAATCCTCTTATTAAAACACAGAAGCTCTCACAGAGTTTCCAAGCAAAGCAAAGCAAAACAGTGCCCAGTAAACTAAGCATGTTAGTGCTTATCATCTCTGCCATAGGAAAATGAGATTTGATCAGGTCACATGGTAAAGTTTGATACATTTCAAGAGACAGATATTATGTAGGCCATGCATTCAGACCATATGACTAGGAATGTCAGATTGACATCACAGATTTATCTTGACTTTAATTCACAATTCTGGAACATTTTTTTTTTCACCAGAATACCTTTGTCTCTCACTGTGCTTACACTTACTTCATGGGATTCAACCAGAAGTAGAGGATCTTAAATAAATCTGCTTTTGAAAAGAAAATTTTCATAGAAAATCCTAGCTTCTAGGCAATCTTCACTAACATTACCACCGTTGTTAGCCTCTAAGATTTCCTTTCTCCCCACTTGTAACATTCTTCCTTCCTTTCTATTTAGTCTTCCTTTTTCTTGTCCATGCTGCACCTCAAAGTGTTTAAGGTACGAAATACAATATACTGTACTACATCCAGTATACAAAGTATGGTCCTTGAGGTCAAATCCCAAAAATAAATTTGACATAGAGCTATTTTATTGTTCTTACTGTTTGCTCCGAATGGATGGATGGATGGATGGATGGATGGATGGATGGATGGATGGATGGATGGATGGATGGATGGATGGATGGATGGATGGATGGATGGATGGATGGGCAGAGAAATAGATAAAGACAGATCTATACCGATAAACTTAAACCTACTTACTCTTGTAATAATATGGCAAGTTACTGCATCTCTTTTGTATTAGGCAGTTCTGGAGCAATTTTACTAATTATCTAACACCATTTAAGCTCAAAGAAAAGATAGAACACTATATAATGCACTTTCCCAAAGACAAAAAAATATTTTTACTAAAACTTGGTAGATATTTTCTCTCTCTCTGTCTCTCTGTCTCTGTCTCTCTGTCTCTCTCTCTGTGTCCCTCTCTCTCTGTGTCTCTCTTTCTGTCTCACTATTTTTGCCCATGGAACCACAGGCTCACCAGCGCACCACCATGCCCAGCTATATTTTTTTGGAATTAAAGCTCGCTACGTTGCCCCGAGTGGGACTTGACCCGCGATCCCTGGTTCCCGCCGCAGCTTCCTAGGCTGTTGCTTACAGGCACGTCCACCGTGCCCAGCCCTTGGTAGACTTTTTCAAAACAGCAGTTTTGTTTTCATGCATTGATATATTTCTGACAACAAATATGTGTAAAAATTTTAATATACAGCTGTGATCCTTCAAAAGTTTGTTGAAATCTTAAAGCAGTTTTATATATAGCTATATTCTAGCCAAACAATATAATATTCAGCTTGTTTTTCCCTCAATAGCTAAAGGATCGAGTATCTTGTAACAGTAAACATTCTGTACATGCTTTTCCAATGACTAAAGATACTGTAATAGAA
This sequence comes from Uropsilus gracilis, assembly GCA_004024945.1. Lineage (NCBI taxonomy): Eukaryota > Metazoa > Chordata > Mammalia > Eulipotyphla > Talpidae > Uropsilus > Uropsilus gracilis. Next base: position 339,646 of record PVHY01000035.1, read on the forward strand.
ATGACATAATGACATTAATTCTGATCACCAAGGTCTGTCTGAAGTATGTCAGAAGCTTTGGTGCTTTGCTTCCTGTTGACTATCTCAATCTTTTTACATAATTTTTCTACAAAACTGTATCTTTTAGAGTCTAAACTCCCTTATAATACCACATATACACAATAATTTTCAGCTTTTTATTCCATATTCATATATTCTTGTAGCACAGCCACACTGGTGAGCCTAGAACTGGGAAAGGGGGAAGGGTAACTCATCTAAACTTAGATGAAGTCATAGAGTAAATAATTTTTCTGTTATCTTATCAGTTTTGAAAACCTAGAAGGGAACTTAGAGATAGCAATCCAACCAACCTTCTCATTTCACAGATAAGCAAACCAAGGTCCAGAGACACTATGTAACTTGCTAGATGTCACACAGTAGCACTTTGGAAAGTACTTTGGGAACTGAAGACTGCTAAAAACAAACAACAAAAACCCACACAAGGCTGTTTTTACTATTACTGTTTCCACGCAGACCCAGGTTGACAATCCACTCTCCCTTCTACTATGCCATTTACATCCCAGACATTGACCTTACTACACATTTGTGTTATGCTTTTTATCTCAAGGAAACTGTCAAGCACATAACTAGACTTACTTCCCTTAGTGTGTGGGCTGCCCAAACCCTCCAAGCTAAATGAGTGGGTTTGCCATGTCTGGTACTGGCTTTAGTATAGCAGGAAGTGCTAAGAAGCTTGTCTGAGTGGTGTTTTTAAACCAGAGAACTTAGGCAATAATACAAGGAATGAAGAGCTGGACTTATCAGCTGGTCAAATAAGGTAGAGGCTAAATCTCTTTAAAGGATTAACATATTCCTGTTATGCAATTATATGTAAGATTATAAAGTCTGGGCAATATGTAATCTCAGAGGACTAAAAACACTACATATTCTATTGCTTTTCTCTTCCATTTTGAATCTGTTGAATACAAGAAAATTTTTTTATTCAGCTCTCTTTCTTTTCCGTTTTCTTGGTGATAAAAAACTGTATATTCTTTATTTGATTCTTGTGAATGTTAATAAGAATATATAACACAAAATATATCAACAGTATTTCTTTTGTTCTAGCATAATGTCTGCAATAAAGTGGTGCTTATTGCTTACTTGATAAATCTATGTAGGGTCATGCTGATAAAGATGAACAGAACTAGTCAGAAGCCAAGAAACTTCGGCCATATCTTTTAACCCCTTTAAGTGTTGTTATTTTTATTTTTTTTTATGATCTGACATATCTAATTGATTTTGAGACTTAACAAATATTATAATTTTGTGACTAAAACTGACAATAAAAACCAGTTTTGAATCCAATTTTTTCATCCTCTCACAAAAAGTACAATTTATTCTTTCATTAATGATCATATATATCCACTCATCAAAAACATTTGCTAAATGCAAGGGTTATAAAGATCATCTCTGCCTTTATAATTTAGGCATCTGTATAATTTAGCATCTTTGATGGTAAGGGCCCTTATTTGTTTAGACACAGAAATCACAGTAATAGATCATATCTCTGCAAGCACCTTAACCCACTCTAGTTTTCATAGCAAAGTATCAAGAAGTGGGTGGCTTATAAAGTAATTTATTTATCACAATTCTAGAACTAGGAAGTCCAAGATGAAGGTGCTGACAAACATTGTCTGTTGATAGCCTGCTTCCACCAGACACCTCAGATACCGTATCCTCAAATTGCAGAGAGAAAAAACTAGCTTTCTGGGCACTAACAGTAATCATGAAAACTCTGCTCTCATGATCTATTCGCCTCCAATTACTATAACCTAAGAGGTGTAACATTTCAACATATGAATTTGAGGGTGGCAAAACATTCAGTCCACCTCAACCAGTGACAAAATCCAATCTCAGATCTGATAAACATAATAATACTTAGATTATATGTGCAGATGTCAGAAGAGTGAAGACAGGTGGAAGGGATTCAGGGATAAAGCCTAGTTTATGAAAGAAAAAAATAAACCAGAACTGGTTGGACATAGGTTCTAAATATTTGTAGCTGTTATGGGTGATAATCTCTCATAAAAGAGGACTTAAAAGTTGCTTGGAATGTTTCCCCTCTAGTATAAATATATATATCACTAAATCCCATTTTCACTGCATGTTAAATAGTTATTTTTACCTTCTTTCCCATATTATTTTTTCTTCACTAAATATTGTAAAATGAATCTTTGATAGATGTCATCTCATGAACTCTAAATATGTATCTGAGGTACAAGGAGGAGTTTTATTATCTATTCATGATAATAAAACAGATTGTATATAGAAGCTATGTACTTCAATATGACACAGGCCACATATGACAAGCTTACAGCTAACATCATGATCAATGATAAAAGGTTGGAAGTTTTTCCTATAAGATCTGGAACAAGATAAGGCGGCTCATATTGTTTAATCTTATTCAATATGGTACAGAGTAATTAGGCAAGAATACCAAAGAAGGAACACTTTGAAAATTATCTGCCAAAAGGAAAGGAAATACAAGAGTAGTAGGAATCACAGAAGGAGAAAAGAAGAGAAAGACAAGGGCGCTGAAAAGCTATTCAAGGAAATAGTTGAAGAAAACTCCCTACATATTAAGAAGGAAATGAAAACAGATATATGGGAAACTATATATTGATATACACCAAACTACTAATTGAAAGGAAATCTACAGCAACAGAGTAGTGACGTGTCCAAGAGACCAAGAAAAAGAAAAATAATGAAGCCAATAAAGCAGAAATACAGAGAATAATTAGAAGTCACTGTGAATATTTATATGCAAACAAGTTAAAACATCTAGATGAAAGGGAGAAGTTCTTGAAATTATGCAATCCCAGGCTGAATAAAGGAGTACAGAATATTTAAATAAATCAACAACAAGCAATAAAATTATATTATTTCATTCAATAATAAGTAATCAAAACTTTTCAAAAAACTAAAGCTCAGGGCCAGAGGCTTTTGTAAGCAAACTTTCTATCAAACTTTGAAGGTGAAATAGTACCTGTCCTGCTAAAATTTTTCAAAATATTTAGAAAGAAGAAATATTATCAAATAAAATTTACAAGACCAGCATCACACTGATAACAAAATGAAACAAAGACAACACACTAAAAAGAAAACTGTAGGTTATTCTCCCTAATAAATACAAATGTTAAAATCTTCAATAAAATCTTAACAAACTGAATCCAACAATGCTTCAAAAGGATTTTGTGGGATGCCATAAATCAATAAGAGATATGCACTGAATGAGGGAACACCCTTATTCATTCCAAACATCATTCTGGCACAATGGAGATGGTTTCAGCAAGTTTCTTATCTCTGAGTGGCAGTCCCTTAACCTCTTGTGATTAACCCACTAGAGAAATGTTTCCCTGAAATATAAAAGGTGTTTACCCACACAATGTTTTCTGCTAGATAATGAATCCCCTACCCCACTTGCTACATACCATTGGATCTTGGTTTTGTCACCCTCTTTGCTTAGCTTTTACCGCATTGTAACCATTCCTTTACCAGGGCATTTAAATGGCCTTGGAAACTCTAATAAATGATTCAGTGCTTGCTTACTGAGTCCCAGTCTATGACTCTGTCTTAGACTGTCTTAATTTCTCCTGCCTGTTTTTCTTCTTCTTCCTGTCCACAGCCTCCAATGACCAAGTGGAATTTATTCCAGGGACACAAGAGTGGCTCAATATGTGAAAATTAATTAACATAATTCACTACATCAACAAAAAGAAAATATAAAAACCACATCACATGAGTAGATGCTGAGGAAGCATTTAGTTAAGTTCAATTGATCCATAGATGATGAAGACCCATAGATAAATTGGGAAAAAAGAAACATTTCTTAACATAATAAAAACCATAGATTACAAATTTGCAGATAACATTCTCAAAAGTGAAAACCTGAAAGTCTTTCCACTGATCTGGGACAAAGTAAGGATGTCCACTCTCACCATTGTTATTGAATATAATACAATACTGGAAGTCCTAGCTGGCCCAATTAGGAAGAAAAAGACAAGATATAAAAAGAATACAACTTAGGAAAGAAGTAAAGCTATCATTATTTGCAGGTGATATGATAATATAGAGAGAGAACAGCCCCCTGAAAAAAATCCATGGAAAATCTAATGAAATCAATAAAACCAGTTAAATGACAGATTGCAAATTCAATACACAAAACTCAGTAGCCTTCTTATATGCAAGCAATCACATTGAAGAGGAAGAATATAGGAAAGTAAAAAACAGTTAAATACCTGGGACTAAGACTGAAAAAAAAAAAAGATAAAAGAACTACACAAGGAAAATTTTAAAACATTGTTAAAAGGAGAAGAAAACACATGGGAGACATTCTCTACTCATGGAACAGAAGAATCAGTGTTATCAAAACAGCTGTCCTACCTAAAGTAATTTACAGTCAGTGTAATTTCAATACAAATCTCAATGGCATTCTTCAAAGAATAGAATAAATATTGTTCAAATTCTTGTGGAATTACAGAGAATCCCAAATGGTCAAAATAAAAATGGAAAAAGCAGACTTCCCAGACAAACTATACAACAGAGTCATAATAATAATAAATATATGGTATTGCAACAAAAAGAGACAACAGACAAATGACATTTAATTGAAAGTTCAGAAATAAAACCATATATATATGGTCAACTAAATCATAACCAAGTTGCAAAGAATATACACTCAAAAAAAGAATGCCTCTTTAACAGATGGTGCTGGAAAAACTGGGCATGCCACATACGAAAAAAAATGAAGCTAGACTACAATCTCACACTATATATATATATATATATATATATATATATATATATATTTAAAAAAAAACTCAAAATGAATAAAAAACTTGGATGTAAGGTCTGAAGCTATAAAATATATAAAAGAAAACAAGCAGAATACTCCATAATAGAAACCTCAGGAACATCTTTGAGGACTCATCTCTAGGAGCAAAAAAAAACAAAGGAGAATATAAACAGCTAGGCCTACATCAAACTAAGAAGTTTCTTTACAACAAACAAGATAGCAGCAAAAATGAAGAGCCACCTTATTGAATGGCAGAAAATATTTACACACCATTCATTTGATAGGAGTTTGTATTGAAAATCTACAGAAACCTCACACAACTCAACAAAACAAGGGCCTCCTAGAAGTTATTCCTTGAATGGTGGCAATGTTTCATAGAAACAAAATGTTCATATGTGTTCACAGTTAGATTATTTGGTAACTTAGTAGCATCACAAAAAAAATAATTTTTAAATGTCGTCTAACACTCAGGCATGTTTATATTTAGCTCATGTATCCAGATGAGTCTTAAACTCATTCATGTATGGGAATCAGTGGCCTCTGTTAAATAGATTGGAAGATTTGATAAACTCTGGCTCTCTTTGTGGAAGGAACACCCAAGTCTATAATCAAGGCATGAACTTCTTGAGTCCCTGGTTTCTGAAGTTTTCTTATTCATTTATGGACAGATTTAATAACTGTGATGTTATGGACCATCTTCCCAGAAAAGTGCATATCTGCACATATCTAAGGTATTTTCCCAGGATTTTAGGGAGGTACATGGAGCTCTTAAAACTCGCCTAAGAGGTCAGAGTCTCTGTTTAGAACATGCTTTACATTTTCCAGCAAAATCTATCACGGCATGGCTTGCACAACACAAGGAATTCACTATTAACAGGACATGCACATTTCTTTGATTTTTTTTTTTTTTAGGAGACAATATTAGACCTCAGAATTGGCTGAGAAAAGAATCTGTCAGCTTACAATAGCTGACAATAGATTCAGTGGCAGAAGGTTTGATCCTCCAAGTTATATTTTCAAGGACAAATACAAGGTTAATGTTACGGTCAGAAAGTTCCCACGCAAGAGATTCAAAATACTTTCATCTTCATTTTACAAGTTGGAAATAGACTTAGAGAAATCAAATAATGCATCCAAAGTAATGCTTAGCTTATGTATATTCAATCAGTTTTCAATGAGGTTTCTCTGAATTTAAACTCATTTTTCTCCAGGTTATGCTTGTGGGCTTTGAATTACTCATTCCAGAAGCTGGGAGTGGTTATTAGTACTCTCCCACGGAGTGATGGAAGTGGGAGTAGTTTTGTATGTAACACTTCTCACTTAGAATTTGCTAGGCTGTAAAAATATTTGGAAGCTACTGCATTTCTCTCTGTATTTCAGTCTGCATGTATGTAAAAAGAGGTGCAATTGTTAATATCTACTTTATTGTGGGGAATAGGAAGATGCATGTGAAACAGCTGCGGAAACTTTGACACATTCAGAGGAGAAATATTAGTGTTATTAGTACAGAGTATAGAAATAGAGATTTTTTTTGTTCTTAAAACTTTTTGCTATATTTAACCCCAACTTTGGTGGAATTTTCTCTCACCTGAGAAAAGATGTTGGTGCCCAGATGGTTTGAAATCATTTATTTAGATTTGGAAGCTCTGGTACTTCTCTGTATGTTTGATTATTTAATTATTAATATATTGTAAATGAATAATTGGATTTTAGCCTACCATGAATACATCTTCTTAAATGTATTTGATCTGCCTTCCATTTCAAATCCAGACATGATTTTTAGTGTAATTTTATTTTTTTTCACTTTTAGACTGTTTGTATTATATTTTGCAAAAACATTTCATCAATTATTACCCCACTGTAAAGTGCAAATCTCATTCTGACCATAGTTTTCATTTTAGATCAGATAATTTGTTACAGCAATAAATAACTGCATTTAAGAAATAACAATTTTTCTATTTGATATAATGCACTCTCACATGTACAAATTTGTGTGTGCATATATACATATATTCTTGAATTTCAATTTACCAAAACAAGTTTTTATTTACAATATAAGCTTTTGCTTTCCTTGAATTTTTTATATTAATGTAGCAATATTATTTAGTCTTTCTTTTTTATAAGTAAATAAATGTGATTATATGTGAGAGATGAAGTTTTGTAATGTTAATGCATGATTTAAGTTCAAATCAAGTATTAGAAGCTAGGACTCCTTTAAGTACACCTTATGAAAACAAGTGCTTTGTTTTTCAAATGGAGGAAAAATCAGGACTTTCAGACTTAGATTAAGAAAATTATCAGACATCTTAGTTAACAGAGTACTCAACTAATATAAGAAGTAATACCAATCTGATATGCTGTTCAGTAATTGAAATTTAGTCTTTCTTTTTTATAAGTAAATAAATGTGATTATATGTGAGAGATAACACAAATACATAATTTTAAAAACAACTAAGAAACTCATACTACGTTAGTAAGGCTCATACAAGGACCACTCCAGTGTTTTTCTGTAGACGGAGGAGCTAAGGAAAAACAGAAAAACTAAAAACTTGGGTTAATGGAAATGCTTCTAAGCAACATATAATAGGATCCCTAAAGTTCTAAGAAATAATTGCATCTTTGAGATTGAAGTCAGATAGGTTTAGGCCAAACCCAGAGAGCTGCCTGTTTGACAAGCTCCACTGGGTTCTTTTGACAGCTATGGTTGTTCTACAAGGGCTGAATGGAATATTTTCTATACTAACATATTAAATATTTGGCCCTTTAGTTTGATCTGAGGCTACCACACTGACTTGTATGATCTCACATGCATATATTATCTTTAAGAATGTATCTGTCAGTCTCAAGCTTTGGAGTCCTTAGATCCAAGGCAGTAGGGTTAGGGTGAGGTGGAGCCAGGAAACTGGGTAGAGTTTTCCAAACTGTCTTTCAGAAGTGCCATACTAATGAACAGCATTGGTATTACACATTTCCAAAACCAGATCCACAGCTCTCTCACTGCAGTTTATTATTTGGTTGGTAATATGAAAAGGTTCTTCTAGATTTGCCTCCAGAGACAAAGTCACTACAACCTGGAGTTCTTCTTTGCAATGGGCTAGTTTGTAATCTTCCCCTTTCACCATGATCTGTTTGCTATGTCCAATGTTACGATTACTGTTACTTTATTAAGAATGCCTGCTTATCCTGCAAACTCCCTCTTAAGCTTTAGGCCTTACAAGAGTTGTCTTATATTCATTGACTGAAAATATGTTCTTGACTGCAATGTTGTTACATTTTCTCCATCTTGGTTGACTGAATGTAATTCTGCTATGTTGTACATTATAGATGGTTTCAAAGAAGCTGCCTCCATAAACATGGGTGAAGTTGTAATTTTCTGAATCTGGGCTTCCAAAACTACTCTATCAATCACAGAATTGAGGCCACGCTATGCATTGTAATATTTGGCTTTCACTTCAAATAGTTTGAAAAGCTGAAATTTAAAGAATTTTCTAAAATGAATTTTGTCCCCACCCTGAGTTACATAACTTCCTGCACACACCAAGATATATGTTCTGATTTCTTTCACTTTATGGGGTATGCATCAATACACTAGATGTATTGATGGTGCGTGCATCAATACACTAGAAACAGAAAGACTTAAAGGCTGAGAATTTGTCTTAAGATCAGCTTTTATCAGGCCGGGCACAGTGACTCGTGCTTGTAAGCTTCAACCTATGAAGCGGCCGGGGCTAGGGATCGCGGTTCGAGTCCTGCCTGGGGCCCATAGCAAGACCTAATTCCAAAAAAATAGCTGGGCGTAGTGCGCCGCGCGCCTGTCATTCCAGCTACCTGGGAAGCTAAGGCTGGGGATGGCTTGAGTTCATGGTACCCCGGGCAACGAGAGCCTGAGGTTCCACAGGCAAAAATAGCGAGACCTAGTCGCAAAAAGAAAAAATAAATAAAATAAAATAAATAAAAAGATCAGCTTTTATCAATATTACTTTTACAACTTATTTGCTATTATTGTGAGTGACAGTACAAATGGAAAAATTTCCCCCAAGCACATTCCCCAAATAAGCTTTTATTTCAGCATTATAATATCTACGTTGTTTATTACTGAAGGGTCATCTCTTATGAGTTGGCTAGTGATACAACTAGTAAGTCTCTTCACATGGCATCAGAAGTTGGTCACTAAACTAAGCTGCTGCCGTTTGGGAAATTCACTTGCATGTTGACTGGTACTGCTTGTGGATGCTGAAGAGGTTCTAGCCAATACTGAAAAACATAGACTGTTAGCTTGGGAAGACCAGGGGTCAAATAGTCAAGTTTCCAATAGTTTCTCCTTATCAGTGGTGACTTAATTTCCCTTATCACACCCTTTCTGAAGCCATGAGCTTATTTTTTTATGGGAAATAATAAAACTTTATTGATGTAATTAACAGAATTTGGAGATTTTTCCAGGTAATAAGAGAGGCCCAGCTTATATAATTTAAGGCCAAGAATCCAAATATTAAAGTCCATTAATAATTCCAATATATATTTATTTTTTTATTTTCTTACATCATTGTTCCTTTTTGTACAGTACTTTATTTCTCATCACTGGTGTAATCCCCATAAATCTTCTACCATCATAGTACCCATGAACTGTCACTAGAGTCCCTTATGCTCTTCCCTTCTGTTTTGATTCTTCTGCCTCCCCCACCCTGCTATATGACTCAGATCTATAATTTGACAAAGCCTTATTCTTATCAAAGTCATTTCTTTCCTCCTAGAGACCCATACATAGAACACTTTCTGTTTTGCAGCCATAATCAAAGTTGGTGACTTAAAAGAAATGAATCCTTGGTGATAATAGATAGCCTCCCAAATTCCCAGTTCAATGAGATCTGTCATAATTTTCTAAAATGACAAAATAACTTTTGTTAGAGATTAAACTGTAATAATGGCTGGAATTTTAAGATTCTCAGTCATTCATGTGGTAACTTGATGAAACCCTGTCACACTGTACATCTGAAACAGATGTAACAGGAAAATGATACCTGAAGTCTGTTGACACATTCAGACCCTGGGCATACAAAACCAAAGGGAAAATCTACCATGTTGTTCCTGAGCTGACATGTGGGTAAGAATAACATCTTCCATAATTGAGCTATCTCCCTAATTGAGATATCTCCCTCATAGGTGGGAATATGTTCACATTTCCAAATACTTTTCTTGAAAAGTCAAATTGTGAAAAAAAACAACCACAAAAAGAAAGCTCCCATGTATGCTTCTTACTTCAAAAACAGTATCACTCTCATTACTGAGTCATCAAAACTTCCTGAGTCATTTTTGAAGTAAAAAGACCAATCACTCTTCAATTTTTTTTCCGCCCCACCATCTACAGTATAAACAACTCAGAAGTAGTCTTTAATGAAACTGCAAAGTAGACAAGGTGTTCCTGTGACTTTCTTACATTTTCCTCTTGTTTTAGTCTCCCACCTCACAGAACTCCAAGCTCCCTCCCTGCTCCTCCTGCCCTAGACTGAAAGGAAACATTTATTCTCCAAGGAATGGCTGTAACTTTTCCTTCCCTGGTGACAAATCTCAGCCTTATCCTTGCCTGCTCCTTACCTCAACCCAGAAGTGCTGTCTGTCCTTTATCTCTACTTCTTACCACATTCTCCAGCAACTGTTCTTGATACCCACCTGCCATCCCTCCCCCACCCCCACACACACCTTACAATCTATTTAAAAAGCAGCTTTGCTGCCTTCCATGCTGATCCGATGGAGGCCTGATGTGGGTTTGCCCCCATCTTCGTGTATCCTGTGGAAATGGGGTGTCCTGTAGTTTTGTCTTAAACGAGCACTGGTAAGGCTAACAGGGATGAAAGTCTGTCCTAGGAGAGGTCATCTGAAGGGAATGTCAACAGTGAACTCTGTCCCCTTTAGGACACATTGTCTTCTTTGTTCCCCTGGGTTTCACACCTTCCCTTGTAAATCCACTCTGTAGATTTAAAAATAATTGGGTTTGGATGGTGACAACTGCCACTTCTCAGTTGTAAATATGACTTTAGGAGAGCTAGTGAAGTCTCTAAGTATTAGTTTTATTATTTAGGGAGCATAGTAAGCAATTATTAAATTACTTAATTATTTAAGTTACTTAGCTCTGTTGATACTGGTGGACCAAGTGAGAGAATGTGGGTAAGAGGGCTAGCCTGGGACATGTGTAGTAAAATTTACTTTAAAATAAAAAGTCTCTATATTGGGATATAGTTGGTATATTACATTATATTAGCTTCAGGTCCATAATACAATGCTCTAATATTTGTATATATTGTGAAATGATGACCACAAAAATCTAATTAATAACCATTACCATATATGGTTACAAATTTTTTCTCATGATGAACAGTTTTAAAATTTATTCTTAACAACTTGCAAATATACAAAACAGTGTCACTAACTATAGACTACATCCTCATGATGTTTCTCCAACCCCTGACAACAGCCAATTTGGTCTCTCTAGATATATGAGTTTGACATTTTCATGGTAAAACCATGTGGTATTTGTCTGTCTCTGTCTAATGTATTTTTTTTAACATTATTTCCTTGAGGTCCATTTATGTTGCTAATGACAGGATTTCATTTTTTGTGGTTAAATCCTATTCCATATTTGCTTTATCATTTCCTCCTTCCATGGACACTAATGTTGCTTCACTTATGTCTTGGCTATTGTGAATATGCTGCAATATGGAACAACTCTATCTTCAAGATCTTGGTTTTGTTTCATTCAGATGGTACTCAAATGTGGAACTGCTGAATCAACTTGGTGGTTTTATATTTAATTTTCTGATGAAATTCCATACCATTTTTCATAGTGACTGCACCATTTTCCAGTCCAAAGGATAGGGCATAGGAGTTGCTTTTTCCCTACAATCTTACCAACACATTACTTCTTGTCTTTTTGATTGTAGCCATTGTCACAGGGGTGAACTGAGATAGTTTAGATTTGCTTTTCCCAGATGATTTGTGATGCTGAGAATCTTTTCATGTACCTGTTACCCTTTTGTGTCTTCTTTAGGAAAATGTCTTCATCTTCTGCCCATTTTTAAATCTAAAGTATAAACAGATAATCTAACAATTTTGTAATTGTTCAACTGTTTCTTAAGTTATACAGGTTCCTTCCATTGCTTTTGATAGTAACACCTTAGAAGATACATAATTTGCAGTTTTTCTTCCACTCAGTAGGTTGCCCTTTCATTTTGTCAAAGATTTCCTTTGATATGCAGAAGTCTTTCTCTTAAATTTGTTTTAATTACACTTAGTTTTACTTTATTGATTTTGTTTTCAATGTCAAATTGCTAACATACTTGTTGTTATAATTCTTAATTCTAAGGATGAGATTCCACCCATAAAACCCACAAATTTGCTCTGGAAATAATATAGAATTATCTTTATCCTGTGCTCAGATCTTCACTTTAAATTTAATGTTTTCTATACTGGTATATTTTATCATGTTGGTAGCTGGAATTAAATTTAAGCAATTCAATTAACACCACATGATTGTCACATTATTAATACAGGCAGTATCTCTTCAAAGGTGCTGGGCCCAGTTTCTACTGCATCAAAGGTCTGTGTCTCCACATAATGCTCTTTTTCACTGTGTTATTGATCTAGAATGGTGGTAAAAATATTAGTAATAATTACCACTTACTAAGCATATTCTGTGTCAAGTGCCTGACTAGATTGTTTAGTTTAATCTCCACAGTGGGTCGACATTATTCTTTCCATTGTAAAGAAAACTTGAGGAGAGGAGTTTCTGAATACATACTACAATATTTCAAAATTTGTAATATTGAATCCAGGAATGCTTTATTATAAAGCCTATTCCTATCCCTGTCCCAGATAACCACTAGCCTGCTTCTATCTCCAAGCACAGAATTTTTGTGCATGAGATTATGGATTTGTCTATTCTGCATATTTCCTATAAACACAATAATGTAAAATATTACCTATTGTGATTGACTGCTTTCACATAGCATGTTTTAAATGAAAACCTACAACTGTGATTAGCATGTATTCATACTTTATTTCTTTTATGGTAGAATAATATTCAATGTCAGATATACCACATTTTGTTTATCCATTCATCACATCATAGCTATGTGGGTTGTATGTACTTTGCCTATTATGAATGATATTACTATGAACATTCATTAAAATTTGTTGTGTACAGATATGTTTTCTATCTTCTTATCAGGAGTGGAACTGTAAGGTGCTGAAATTGGAAGTACAAAGTTTATATTAAGAAACTGCCAATCTATTTTTAAGATAGCTGTGCATTTTTAATTTTCACCAGCTGTGTTATTATTTCCCATGTTGTTAGTAACACTGGCTATTGTCTATCTCTTGTATTAAAATTATCCTGGTGAACTTCAAATTATACTAGAAAGCCATAATAATAAAAACAGCACGGTACTGTTATAACAACAGAGAATGTGACCAATGGAACAGAATTGAGTGCTCTGAAATAAAAACACATATATGTGGTCAACATTTCTTTGACAAAGGAGTAAAAAAACCTACATTGGAACAAAGACAACATCTTCAACAAATGGTGCTGGGAAAGCTGGACCAAGACAGAAAACAATGAACCAAGACAACTCCCTTACACCCATGTACAAAGACCAACTCAAAATGGATGTAAACTCAAAAAGACTTGGATGTAAGACCTGAAATCATAAAATATATAGAGGAAAACCTAGGTAAAACCCTCCATGAATTACAATTCAGAAATCCCTTTCTAGATGGCAAAAAAATCATGGAAAACATAAACAGATGGGACTATACCAAAATAAAAAGATTCTGTACAGCAAAAAAAGACAACAGAAAAAACAAAAAGAAGCCAAACAGAATGAGAAAAAAATTTTGCCCTCCACAAAAGTGATAAGGGATTAATAACAAAGATCCACAAGGAACTCATACAACTAAACAAAAACAAAACAAGAAACCCAATCAAAAAGTGGGGAGAAGAACTAAAGAGACACTTCTCAAAAAAAGGAACTACAAATGGCCAAAAGGCACGTGAAAAATTGCTCAACATCACTAGCAATCAGGGAAATGCAAATCAAAGCCACAATGAGATACCATCTTACAACAGTAAGAATGGCCCACATTAAAAAAAATGGGCAACAACAAGTGCTGGTGTGGATATGGAGAGAAAAGTACATTCTTACACTGCTGGTGGGAATGTAAACTGGTTCAGCCACTATGGAAAACAGAGTGGAGGACCCTCAAACTAATGAAAATGGAACTACCATTTGACCCAGCAATTGCTCTTCTGGGAATCTACCCAAACAAGACCTCAGTGTGGATACAAAGGGACACCTGTGCTCGGATGTTTACTGCAGCACTATTTATAATTGTAAGAACATGGAAACAATCTAAATGTCCCAAAATAGATGAATGGATGAAAAAGATGTTATATATACAATGGAATATTACTCATCAATTAAAAACGACAAATTTGATGATTTTATGATAACATGAATGTACCTATAAGAAATCATATTAGCAGAAACAAGTCAGAAAGAAAAAGACAGAAACCAAGTGGTTTCACTAACATATGGACACCAAACGAAAATACACAACTGGGGTGGGTGATCCCCGGGGATTACAATGATGTGAAATATATGTACATATAAATAAACTATTTAAAATAAAAAAATTATCCTGGTGGATATGAAGTAGGATTATGCTATGTTTTTCATTTTCATTTCCCTGATGATAAACGATGCTGAATCATCTAATTTTATATTAATTGTCTTAGGGTGACAATATAGTGCTAAAGTTTAGAGGGTGCTGAGTGAGGAATGGCCTAGACAAATATTTCTTTTTATTCACATTCCAAGTTTAAGATAGCATTTAAAATAATCATTCATTTATCTATATTGCTTCATATTTTGTCCTTGTTGCAGGCACGCATGTGTGAGCACTTGGGTAGTTATGATTTTTCACTAAAGGGGTTTAAGTACAAAAGAAATAAAGAGGGTTCTTTTTTTGTTGTTGTTGTTTTTGTATTTCTTTGGCGGTCACTGAGCCAGCCGCATGTACCTCAGTCCACCTCACTTCAGGACAACTGCTTCATGTATAGATGGTCCTGGGTATACTTGCTCAACTTTTGATTTTTCAGTTTCATGCAGGTACGAAACTGGTAAGTTTTCAGCGGGAGCTGTATTTTGAAGCTGGTCTTCTTCTGGGCTAATAATATCGATGCAGAGTAGTGACATCGTTGAAATTGGATAGGCGCCAAAATGCTCTGGTGGGTGGGGTCTGAGAGAAAGACACTGCAGAAGAAGCGAGATTCGCCAAAAGGAAAATAAAGGAAGGAGCAAGGATTAGTAGAAAGTAAAAGGAAGGAGATGAGAATGGCGGACTGAGAAAACAGCCCCACAATATCCTGACCAGGAGGAACCTCCTGAAGAGTGAGCTGGAGGTGGCAAGGAGCCAGCAGAATGGTGACCAGCAGAAGAGTGTTGGTATGGAGAGTGTAGTGAAGAGTGTAGCAAGGCCGTGTAGTGAGGTGGTACCTGAAGATGGCTAGGGATTTGGAAAGCTGATTTTTACATCAGTAATTATGGAAAAAATTTGAATCACCTTGGAGAAGCAGAGCACTGGAGAAAAAGCAAAGAGAAGAAGACACCAGAGAAAGACTGGACTTTGCAGAGTGCCTGCCTCAGTTTAGGAGGGGCAAAGGGCACTATCATGGACATGTATCTTTGGGAACTTTGGGGACTGAAAATGGTGACTGGGGTAAGATAACTGGCCACTCATGGCTTTGAAAAACTTTTGTTTCCCTGGTTAATTTTCCTTTTTAAGAAAACCCTGTTATAAAACTGCATTTGAGTGGCAACTGCTAGGAGCAGGTGAAGCAGACTTGCTGGTTAGCGGTTTTTGCCCCCTTTTGTCCCAATATCAATATAAGGTATGATACTCTCTGTTATGGCACCGGGCAATGACTGCGTACCACAGCTGGCAGTCAGGCACAAATGATGAGGGTAGACAAGTGGAACTTTCAAGTGCACTCTGCTGCCATGTTTTTATTTTGGGGAAGTCTCTCAGTGCTATTTTATTTTTAAATATGCTTTATTGCAGTAACTTGGTTTGAAACTTTGTATAGTTTACATGTGTATATCATTATAAGTTAACAACTGTATATAATCATCAGGTTTATCAATACAATTCCAGTTCTAGCTGTCACCATAGAATGGACCCTTTTACTTGATTTACCTATGTTCCTTACACTTTTCTTCTGGTAACTGTGGATCTGTTATTCTAAACATTTATTTTTGGTCTATTTAGTTCTAAATTTTTTTTGTTTCTCTATGTACTACAGGCAAGTAAATTAATAGGGTGTTGTCTCTCTTCATCCGTACCATCACTATTATTTTCCACTCTTTCATTTCTAATTTTATCTAATGTTTTCTCGCTTCTTCTCTTTGTTAACCTACCTACATGTTTGTCTTTTAATTTATCTTATCAAGGAACCAACTATTAATTCCATCGTTATTTTGTATGAATCTCAGTTTCATTTATTTCTGTTCTTATTCTTCTTGCTACTGAGTTTTGTTTATTCCTCTTTTAAAGTAGATTTATGTTTAATATTACGTTGTTTAGAATTTTTCTTGCTTCTTATTGAAAGTAATATTCCTTCATAGAACTACTTTTCCTGTATTCCTTAGATTCTGATTGGTCATGTCCTCATTTTTATCTCAAGGTATTATTTTTGATTTCTAGTTTAATCTCTTTTATCCAATAGCTCTTTTTTTTTACTTTTAAGTTTATTTTCTGACATTATGACTCACTTTGTACAATGCTTGGTTTCCCTGCTCAGGTTAGTTCCTGTAGTTCTCCCACCACCATACCATATGTGATTCATCATCATAGTCCCTTGTGCTCTTCCCTCCATGTTTTGACCCTTGTCCCTGCCCCTCCCCTGCTGTATGCATCAGATCTGTGGTCTGCCTGCACATTTTCTATTTTTATGACCATTTGTTCTATTTCCCTATATTCCACCTGTAAGTGAAATCATCCAATATTTCTCTTTATCCTGCTGACTTAATTCTCTTAGCATTATCTCTTCTAGCTTCATCCATGTTGCTGAAAATGGTATGAGTTACCTTTTGATTGCTGAGTAGTCCTCTGAGTATATATACCACATCTTGGTGTATTCATCTGTTTTGTTTATTTAGACTCCAGTTAGTCAGAGTTTTTCTCTTTTTTAAAAATAAATTACTTTCAGATTTACGGTGCTATGGTCAGAGACAGTACTTAGTGTAAATTTGATTTTTGTAGTTTTATTGACACTTTACTTGTGGCCCAACATATGGTCTATTCTTGAAAATGTTCAAGTGCACTTGAAAAAAATGTGTATGTAGCAGCTTTTGGGTGGAGTGTTCTATAATATCTGTTAAGCCTTGGTCTAAGTGTCTCATTTAATCTTATGTCAGCTTCTAGCTGACAGTAGCTGCATGCTGGGCACGGATTGTAGCTGAGCCTGTCAAAAGCTCGTGGTTGTTATCTTTTACAGTACAGAGCCTCATCTTGGGGTGTTTGCTTCTGTTAACAGATTCTCAAACTGGTTAATGAAAGTGTTCATTTACTGCCTTGATTTTAACCCTGGGGGATTTGGTGGCAGGTGTTTTAGTACATGTGCTGCCAAAGCTAGCACAGGGTGGCAGGTGTTTTAAATACTGGAACATTTTCTATAAGGAGACACAAATGATCCAACATCACCCCTCCCTCTACACTATAAACACACACCTGTTAGAGCCCCAGCTGTTCTCTATTCAGAGCCTTGGACTCAAGTCAGTCATCCTCACTATGTATCCATGTTCCTATAGTATTCCAATAATGCAGTCTCCCTCCTGGATATCTATTCTGTGTACTCTCTTCTCCAGTACAGCACCAGGCCTCCAAGTCCCCAGTGTGAATATATCCCCCAAGTCAACAGCTGTATGGGGACTCTGTACAGCAACCAGTTCTCTCATGGGTCATGCTATCCCAGTATTGCTGCAAGCACAGTTTGATTAGTTTTCCATAGACCTAGCTGCCAGACAGTGACTTGATGTGTGCTGCAGTCATCCATCATTCTTTCAGGGGTTATTGACTTTGTCCTACTGCAATTTAGGAGAGTATATGGGGGAGAAAAATATGGCATCTTTACTGGGCTAACATCTTGCTGGACACCTTATCTTTTTTTTATAGTCAAGTAGTATTTCATCACCTATTTATACCACATCTTCTTTATCCATTTGTCAATTGATGAGCACTTAAGTTGTTTCCAGATCTTCAATATTTTCTACTTATAATAAATTTATTGGGCTTTAACTCCATAGTAGGTCAAGGCAGCTTTGTATCTCCCGTGTCAACTTGAGTGCACAGTCCTGGCATGTCTGCTGTGAACTCAGGACTTTCTCTGAAGTGATAGCGATCTTCTCAGTGGGTTGCACTGCCCAGAAGTGTGGGGGAAGGAGAGAGTTGGAAGGTAGATTTAAGAATACACAAAGGGAACCGTGAGTCAGTAGGACTGGAAGTTGATGGATAAATGCTCTAACCTTCTGTGCCTTGATGGAACAATCCTGAGGCAAATGTACTCATTTCTTCAGGAAAACCCATTGGGAATGAGGGGTAATTGCTTGCAGCAGAACCCCTCTGCAAAAAAAAAAAAAAAAAAAAAAAAAAAAAAAAAAAAAAAAAAAAAAAAAAAAAAAAAAAAAAAAAAAAAAAAAAAAAAAAAAAAAAAAAAAAGTAACAAATGCTTTACTTGTTTCCTTGTTTCACTTTCCGACATGTACAGTTCTGCTTCCCAGAACCACCTTAAAAATAAGTTCGCTGCCTGCTAGCACTAATTTCAACCTCTGTTTTTAGAGAAACTCAAATAAAGCAGAAATACAGATTACTATTTCTTTTGAAGAATCCGTTTTGGTTTCCTATTCTGCAAAATACATTATATTTATAGAGTAACAATAAGTGTTACTGTTGTAAGGTCATTGACAATCTTCTCTCAACAGTGTTTCCCAGAAAAACCATTTTTTTTTTTTGGCAAAGACTGGTGTTTTCACTAACCCACTAGAACTTATTTTGTCTAATATATGCATCCTGTTTGATTAGTTCAAAATGGCTTCCCAAACTTGATCTTTATTTCTGTGTTAGTGATCAAGTTGGCATATGGCTCATGGATGGACTCCTGTGATTGGGAATTCCATGGAGACAAATTCTTCACATGAAGGACTATTTGGGGACTGGGCCCAGAGCAGTGTCTGAGCTGCACCCACAGTTTTATGGTTCTAGGTACCCTCTTTGACCTGCTAATTTGTCTTATTAGCCATGAGCTTTCATAGCACTCTTGCCTCTGTTGTTGAAAATCTATATTCTTCCCACTTAAGTTAATCTTAGCAGTTCTATTCAGCCACCTTTCCACGGGTGACTGTTATCCCCTAATGTTGCCATTTTCTGATATGTGAGAAATTATGATATTGACTGAGACAGGTTAGAACAGTGGCATGGAGTTAGAAGCCTTGGTTCCTAGTCCGAGGCTGCCTCTTACTAATCATGAGACATCGGACAACTCCTAAGTCCCTGAGCTCTATTTCCTCATCTTCCTCTTAAGACAATTTGGGGCAAAGTTTTTAGGTTCATAGCAAAGTTGAAGAGAAAGTACAGAGATTTCCCATATACCCCTTTCCCCATACATACTTAACCTCCTTCATTATCAATACTCCCCATCAGAGTGATTCATTTTTCAAATCTAGGAACATGCATCCGCACATCATAATCACTCCAAGTTCATAATTTACATTATGCTTTGCTCTTCATTTTGAACTTTCTATGGATTTGGGCAAATGTATTATAACATGGATCCATCATTATAAAAAGACTATTTTTTAGTTTTTTTATATTTATATTAGTCTATTTTTTAGTCTAAAAGACTATTTTTTAGATATTCCACACTAATATCTCTTCATCTTAAATAAGGCAATAACATGATCAATTCTGAATCCTGTCAGGACTTGGGGGATAGGGAATACTGTTTAACAAACAAAGCAAGAACATTGCATGCAATATGCATTTTGCAAGTAAAATTTAAAATTAGACTTAACCTAAGTATCTAAACACAGAAACCAGTTAAATAAATCATGGTATATTGAACATAGTCTTTGCAATTTTTATGCTTGGGAGTAGTATAGTGTAGTAGAAAACTAAGTGAAAGATTGGAAAACAACATGTACAAGTTGATATTGTCAGGAACTTGAGGAGATGTAGGATTAGGGAGTAATTGTTTGATGGGCATAGGATGCATAGGATAGGATGCCTAGGATGATTAATAAGATCTGGAAATGAATAGTAATGATAGCTGAATTTACACTTAGACATGGTTAAAATGATATTTTATGTCATCTATAATTTATCACAATAATAAAAAGCAGTAGATAGGTGATCATAACATGTTCTTAGCATGTTATAATTATCCTGGGTAATGTTCTATTAGATGTTCTATTGAGTTATATACTGAATTTTCAGCCCAGAAAGAAAAGTGCTTGAACAAAAATTATATATGTATGTACAGAATGATCCTATTCTTTAAAACTTACTTCCATTGATATTTCTTTATATATACATTACATTTATTTATTTCTTTACATATACATGTTTTTAAATTTTTCTATGATAAATATATATGACTCCTACCCCCACATTTAAAGAAAGTATGAAACACTAGGTGAACCATAAGAAATTTTACTTATTTACTTATTTATATACCCAAAAGGGGAAGTTTATTGTATTTAAAAATGAAAGGAAGGGGAAGAACACTTGCAAGACACAAGCAGCGGAAAGAGCTATCCTGGAAAAGGACTGTTTGTTGAGAAAGGGCTGCAGGGAGACTTGGGAGGAGTTGCCTCTGTTGCTCTGCAAAAGGAGGTTGGTGAAAAGAAATAATCTGCATAATCAGAGGTGGGCAGGAGAGCTGCCTCAAAGGGTGCATTGCTCCATTATTCATATGAGTTTTGGCTTATAGTTCAGAATATGCAGCCATTGTCAAAGAAATCAAGAAAATTATATATGCAAACATGGAAAAGTAATAGACTACATGACTTATGTGAAGCATTTAGATAAGTTCATTCTAAGAGCATTAGTCTGTGAGTTGCTAACTTGACAGCAAAGACTTGCAATGAGTCTGGAAGGTATGCAGCTTGCATTTTAGACAAAGCATGGTGCTTGCCTCATGGCAAATAGACTAGGAAGGAGTGAGATTGGAGCCAAGAGGAAAATGGGAGGCTGCTGCACTCATCTGGGCTACCTGGATGGGGTGGCCAAAAAAGGGTGTAAACTGGGAGGATATGAGGTAAGTTCTAAAAGCAGAAACATTGTTGTGGTGCTTGGTACTTATGGGAGATGGAGAGGAGCCCACAAACCTGGCCTACCCCTGGACAACAGACAGGAGCAACTGAAGTCTTAAGAATGGACAAGATTTGCCAGGAAATAGACTTAGAGAAAGGGAGTTTAGTTTTTATTGGGGTAAAGGATTGATAATTATGAATGCTCTAGCTTGTTCTCTGCAGAAGTATCTTCAAATAATTTGACTGTTTAGAGGATGAAATAAAAAAACAGTTTATAGTTGAAGCTTGTCATAGACTCAAGAGAAAGTCCTTCTATAGATGAGAGAGATGCATATGTTAGTTAAACAGAGTTGCAAGACAATTTTAAAGAAATAGGAGAGAGGAAGAAGAATCAGATCAAATCTCTAGCATGAGACAAAGAGACAGGCTCCATAATCTGCAAAAGTGTGTCATAGGCAATAGGGATAACTATTTATTTTTGAGTCACAAAGTGAAGTAATTTTTAATTCTATTTCCTTTTTTAGTATTAAAAGTCTTTGTTACATGCAAAATGAACTCACTTTAAGTCATTAGGAAATAATGCCATTTGCACTTTGATATCAGGTGACAAAACAAGCAAAACGGGGTGCTTAACCAAACTCACAAAGAAGGGCAGCTGACTCTTTATATCCAGTCACACACCAAGTTTTAGGTTCTCTCGGCCTGCACACAAGCAGTAGCAAGACCACATTAACCTTAAGAACGAGGCAAAAACAAATTTACTTATTAAAAAGGCAAAGCAAACAAAAGTCACTGAGGGTTCAAGGAACCCCTTTGGTAATCTTACCGCACAGTCCAGTCACTAATCCGAAGAGCACATGACTGCAGCAGCCATGTGCATCCACAAAATGGCAGCTGCCCCACCTCAAGCTAGAGGAAGGAGCCAAGATGGTGCCACCACTCCTTCTTTAAAGACACAGCTCCACTCACAACAAGCCAGAAGAAGCGAAGATGGCATTGTTAATCATTTTTCAAAGGCCAGAGATTCAAATCCAATGAGGAAAATCAGGATGGCATAATCAGTTCTTCTCCAAAAGGCACAACTTTGATATTCTTTTGGCTCCAACTCCAAAGTGGCCTGAAAACTACCAAAACTCACTCAATACAGAAACACAGCAAATTCTCTTCAGTTCTCCAGAAGACTCCCAAACTTTGCAGCTTCAAAGTTAAACCAAGTTCTCAGGTACTAGTTTTCCAAGTCAACCTATAGAAGTTACAAGTCTCTCCAACATACTTCCCCAGCCTCCAAATGACCCAGACTAGGGTCTGGGACCTGCATGCTCCCATACCTGGAAGCTGGCCACCTCTTCTGCTCCTCTGCTCTCTCTGTTCTACCCTTTCTCTCCTCTCCACTTCTTTTGTCCCCATCTCTTCCCTAATCTCCCAATACTAATCATATCATGAGGAGGCTTGACTTCCCTTCTCCAAGTCTCCACTCACCAGGGCAACAATGGTTGCCATTCTAATTCAGTGCCACTAGTACTGGGGGCCACAACCCCCCAATTTCACCACAGCCCCCAAATAACTTTGTTATTAAGCAACTTAAAATGTTTTCTGTATAAGAAGTGATAGATAGATGTTTGATTTTAATTACAGTTCCAATTAATTTTGCATTTTTGTAAAATCAAAGTTCAAATATTTGAAAATGTTAAAAGATAAATTTATCATTTAGTGGTTTATAGATGTTTTTGGAATATTATTGTTTCATATTATTGGTTTAACAAAATTACCACTTTAAGCATATATAATAAAAGTAACCTTTATATCAAATCTTCTTGATGAGAGGCAATTTTTTAAAAACAGGAAATGAGGAAATACTAGAAAAATAAGGGTGAGTTGCATATAAAGTATATATAGATATAAACTGGAGACCAAAGACTTTCTTATCAGATGACTTCTGTGGACTCAATGGGTAGGAGGTGGGGTCATCTATAATGAGAGCAGGCAGAGGTCAAAGGTCTATGAGAGTGGACAGAGGTCAAGGTGTGTGAAATGGTCCCTGTGGAGATTAGATGACATGATCAGGGAGCTATCATAGGATTTCTGGGCTGTGGCATTCCCACTGATTAAAGGGACCAGGCATTTATAGTAGAATCTTTTGGGATTATTTTTTCAATCTCAGGATTTCTGGTAAAAGTAATAATAAATCAATGTTCCAGTTCTTTGAAGGCCACAGATTGCTAAAAATTATGAGTACAAGTCAGCAAAGCAAAGGAGATGAGAAGTCAAATAAGAATTGACCATAGAATGATGTACCAAGTGTAAAAAGCATACAGAAAAAAAGTGAGGTTAAAAGAGAAATGAAAATATCTTGGGCATGAAATTACCAAGATGTACAATTTTCCAATCTTTGTGCTTAATGTTTCATTTTTTAAAAAAATATGTATTTTCATTTTTCCTATCATGAAGAATCTTGATGCAATTATAATGTAATTTAATCATGAAAAATTGACCACAACATTGAAGCCCAAAGAAGCCATTTGAAATCAAATTCCTTGCTCTAACCTAATACCTAATCATGCATTTGTGTTTCAGATGCAGCACCAGAATTAGCCAGTAAATGATATAGTCTTTCTTCAGGCTCAAGGCCAATATTACTTTGCACATATAGTTTATGGACAGGATATTAGATAATCTTGGGGATTTATAAATATCTTGTATAATGTATGTATGTATAATGGCATTATAGTTATGTAGGTCAGTATCCTTTTTTTAGGACATATCTTCTAAAATATATATAGATATAAATTGCCAGCAAATCTGCAATTTATTTTAAATGGTTTTGAAAAAAAAAGTCTAAAAAAAATCAATATAACAGATCAAGCTAACTGCTTGATCTAAGTGGTTCTCAGTGGAGAGGGGGAATGATTTTACTTCCTTGGAGAAAGTTGGAAATCTTTGGAGACATTTCTGGTTATCACAAATGAGTGACATCTAGTGAGTGAAAGCCAGGATTGCTGCTAAATATCCTACAATGCACAGGACAGCTCACAACAAAAACAAAACAATTATTTGTACCCAAATGTCTTAACGCCTGAATTGAAAAACTCTATTCTGATCAGTAGGTAGGTACACCAGTGAGCATGGTGCTAATGCTAGTCTTTCACCTATCCAAAATATATTTTTTACTTAAGGAAATTTGCAGTGAAGAGCCAAAATATGGAAAACAATGAAGAAAATCAGCTTTTCCAAGTAGTAAATAATAATATTTTTGGGAACAAGCCAAGTGGAGGGCATTATTTTGTGTGCAATTGGGGATGTTCTTGGTGACCATGATACTGAGCTGATAGCTGCAAACCGTTCTTCATCTTCCTTCAGTCAATCAAAATAGAAGATTATCTTTATGTAGTACTTGAATTTTTGCACAAAATGTTTTCAAAGAGTAGAGAGGAAGCAATAGGGAGAACAGAGATCTGTAAATCACTTACTATAACCTGGCATCACCTTGGGTATTTTTGTGCAAAACCCTGTATGGTCTAGTTAGATTCTTCTCTTTCATCATTCATGTTTTCCTTCACCAAATCTTTATTACACATCTAGTATGTAACAGATTGGTTCCAACTTAGAGATAGAGAATAAAGTGCACTCCTTCATAGATAACATAGACACTATGTTATCAATCATCATATCAACATATATTATTTATCTGTCTTGTGTATAGATCTATACTATCTATACGAAGTATAGCTACTATAAGGGGAAATAGTTTAATATTGAGCTATGTGAAATGATATCAATTAGAGAAATGGACAAGTTTCTCTTTGATTACTGAAGTAGACAAACAACCTAGGGAATACTTCTCAGATACAAGATTGTGAGAAGTTTGTCAATTCAAGGGATACTTCAAGAATAGAGTGATAAGGGATAAGAAGTGCACAGAGAAGGGCAGAGCTTGGAGTGTGAGACAAGGTGACAGGTCATCACGGGCAGGTGGAGCAGCGTGATAGATGTCTAGAGGTCAGATAGTGGACTGTCTTCATTGACTTGAAAATGGATCAGGATGTCCTGGTGAAGTTGGTAAAGTAACATTGTAGGGTCCCATCCCATGTGTCCCATTCACAGCAAATCTGTGTGGGGTCCAGTAATTTGCATTTCTAAAAAGTTCTTGGGTGATGCTGATGCTGCTGACTCAGAGAGTGTACTCTGATAATCACTACCTGAAAGAAGGCTCAAGTAGTTTGAGTAGGGTTGGACTTGAAGACATCATCAGGGATTAGAGTAGTGACCATATTAAGGATTTTTGATTAAATTAAATAATGAAGAACAGGCTTTGAAGTATTTGAATCACTAGAACACTACAATGCTTTATCATCCTTAGTCCATTATTTCCTCAACCGCAACATGAGAAACTTAGAAATTATCTCTGCATTCTTTTGAAAATAAAATCAAACAATACCTGTTATGTAAATTTTAGGTCAATGTTTGCATATTAAGGATTATTATGAAAATAAATTCACTTAAAATGGAAAATGTTGTCATTTTCCAGGTAACAAAACCAAGGTACAACAGGTACAGATGGTAGATGGTACCAACCAACCTTGCCCCTCCTTGTCATTCCAGTATAGAGGCATTCATTCCCAGAATTATAAAAACTCTCCTCTTTCAGTTATCATTCCAACTTCCTCTTGACTATGACCCATTGAGTGAGGTCAATGATCAATGACAAGGGTTGATTGTCCAAGTTTGGAACCTAGAGAGTGACTCACTGAGAAGTTAAATTCTAACTCAGTTGACCAAGGGCCGGTAGTAAAGATGAGGTCAAGCAATTAGGACCATGGATGTACTGTTTTATTCGCTAGACCTTACTTGAAGTCCAAGAACATGGAGAAGCTTGACCTTAAAGTTGGTTCGGTCAGCAACACAAGGCCAAAAGGAGAACTCAGAAATTTCACTTTTTGAAACCTCAGTAAAAAGAAAGTGAAAAAGTTTAGGAAATCGGCATCTTTTGAGTTTACCAAGATTACAAGAAAACCTTCTGATCTGTTTTATCCCAATATTTGCATATCACTTTACAGTTTTGATTTGCTTTTACTTTCATTCTCTCTCGTTTAATTCTCAGAAGCAATATCATTGTCACATTTTACATGAAGAGATACAATGAATTACTGAGGATGACATCCTGAGCAAGTCTTTGGATTTCAAATATTTTGCACTGAATGCCACCAAAATGTCTGTGTCAAAGAAGGGTGACATAGGCTGATATGGTGACTATAAATATATGGAGTATGTGTATGTTTTATTTCCAAATTTTCTCATGATAATTCTGCTTGGTAATTTCATCTACTTTTTAAAGATTTTCTTTGATTTGATTCCATTTAACCATCTATAATCTAGTTCTAGAAATTGAAAAGTATTTTGGTAGAGATTATTCTTGAACTAATTAAGATTTAAAACTGAGAATTTGCATGTGGAATAACTAAAAAATGTAGACTTGATGGTGAAAACTCTACCTCATTTAAAAGATTTTTTTTGCGTGGTCATAGATCTATCATGATTTTTTAAATTAAATTAAGAATACAAAGGTTCTGGAGTACCTTGAAACATTTCCTACCAATACACAAATAAGACTTGTGTGAGGGCAGGCAGAGTGCAAAGTGAAGGAAAAAGGGAGACCTTGACCAGCTTCTTTCATGACCATAATAATTGGTTCAATAAACTATACAGGTCACAAAGCTGGGTGGAGGCCAGAGTTCAAATTCAGGAAGCCACCAGAGATAGTGTTGGAGCAATTGACACTAGTGACTGAGATCCACGGGGGAGGTACATCTCTCTCATTGGACCATTTGAAGCACCTTTTCTTCCTTTCTGGAATAACAGACAGCATGCAAGAAAGACTCTTGATGGTCACCAATTTTTCCTTTACAAAGAATGAACATTTATGAGTTTATGAAAACCTGGACTTAACAGAGAGTCTGTTCATTACTCTTTTTTTAATCCAGAATTCTTCTTTGAAACCAAAGATGACTACTTTTTTGAAATCATAAGTCTTTGGTGCTGGGATAGAGGATGCAGATTATCTAGGATAAGACTGAATAAATCACCAAGCACAGCCCAGCCTAGTGGGATCCTGATGTCTTGACTTTGTGCAAGGGTGCTCTCACTACTGTTCTGAAGAAATAAAAGACTAAAACAAAAATAAATAGAAAATTTGTTTTCTGGGTGAAATATTTACTATGTTACTCTATAATACAAGTTATACTATAACAACTAACATATGGTACTACTTTGGGGTGGGGGAAGAGAATGCAGGCATGATGGATACAAAAAAAGGGCTGGGTGATGTTAGCAGGACTTACATATCCAAGTGGAACCAAGAGCAGTAATTACATTTTTTTTTCTTTTAGCTTTTATGGGTTTTTACTTTTCCACATTTTTAAACAAACATTATTTTGATAATAAGAAAAGAATTGACATTATTAAAAAGGATTCATAGCAGCCTAGGACGGTCAGGGAGGTATATTTCAGAAGTTTAGAGACAATTAGCATTAGAATTATCTTGGGAGGTATATTTCAGAAGTTTAGAGACAATTAGCATTAGAATTCTCTTTTTCCAAAAGATGAGAGTGTGAGAACTGTGAGGTGGAATATTTGACTAGGTCCTTCTTGCAGGATGCACTGGGGAAGATAGTCAAACACCTAACAGCCAAGGCTTGTATCTGGAGACAAATACATAGTCAGGGAGAAGCAAAAGCTCTCTTGCTGGGACAGAGTCAGCTTACTTCCTGCTTCCCATTCCTTGTAAGAATCTTCTGGAACAGTTGCTTTCTGAAAAAGCTGAATCTTTACCAGGAGATCTCTCTTGGCTACTTCATTGCCTCTTCCTAGTTCGACTGTTCCACTGATACCCAGACCCAGCACTCTGCAGGAAAATGAAATAAAAACCATAGGTAGATGAATAGATGCATTAACTCCCTTCATTTGTGGAGACTCCTATTTACTTTCCAGGTTTTCACTATGTAGAGTAAATGCTAATTCTTTGCATTGTTTTAGAGATAATGTTTTACATTATCTAATCTCCAGAAGAAGTCACTAGTATTACTGTTTAGAGGTGGTAAACCCAAAACCCAAACTGAGAGTTTGAGTCATCAAAAAGAGCAGGGTTAGACCCAGGCCTGTTTAACTCTTAAGTCCCTCCCTCTTCTGAGATTATAGCCTCCTTCTCTGTACCCTGAAGGGCCACCTCCTCCGTGGCACCAGTAGACTGCTGTAAGGGAGAAAGATTAAAGTCTGCTTCCTGATGCTCTCCAGGAATGGACAGCTGTCCAACTGACCTCTGAGTGCCTCACCACTCATGTCCATCTTCATGTGGCTTGCCCACAGGATAGGTTTTTGGCCACAGTTGTTTTATTTTGTTCTTTAATGTGTTGACCCTACTCAACTCAGGGACACTGAAAATCTGCTTAGATCAGAAAGGATGAAACTCAAAGTCTTTTTCAGAAACAGATTTAGTTAAAGGATAAATGATAGAGTGGGGCTTCTGGAAAGTCAACCCCAAATGGTAGAGCCTTGACTATCAGGCTTGATTTCCTTCTCAACTCAGGTCACCACCTTACAGATAGTTCTCAGTCTTCTGCAAACTGACTATTGTCCTGACATAGAGAACCTCAGACAACTTCCTTTGGGCTCTTTAAAGAGGACCAGCCCTAATGTGGTTTCTGTGTAGTTAGCTGCTAGGCTCTTGTGTAAGTAAACAACTCAACTTTGACACCAGAAAGCTTGTGGTCTGGGTGGGGACTGCAGTTGGGAGGGGGAGGAGCAGGTTTCAGGGAAATTTTACACAGGACATGTCTCTTTAAAAAAGAAAATGACTTCTTGATTAAAGTTGCTCCAGGTGTGACCCAAGAGTGTCTACACTGACCCCAACAATGATCTGCCCTCGCACTAGCCCTGCCCTCTCCTTTTGCCTTTGGGGTAAAGAGCTGCAGTGACTCATATCTAAGCAACTCATTGCCCTACTTCCTCAGGATGATATTTGAGAATCAGGCTCACTGAACCCCACAAGAGCATTCTTCTGAGCGGTCTGATTAGGAAAAGCTGCCTTCTTCTTTTGATTGGTGCATTTTATCTTGTGAAAACAAAGAAGCTTGTTGGTCATAAACTTTCTTGTGTTTGTTGCAAGAAAGCTACTTGCCAAACTTGGGGAGGCAGGACACACAGCATAATTTGGCACAATACTCTGTTTCATTGTATCCCTCCTACAATTTCCTCTCCTTTGCACTAGATCTCTTCATTCAAATTATTCATTTTGGGGGGGGAGGGTTGGGAATTGTTGGAAGCTTCTTTAAAATGTCCTGGAACAAGTATGAGCCAATCTTTATTTTTGTCACACTGAAATCAGGTGAGAAAAACAGGCAAAAGGGGTGCTTAACCAAATTTGCAAAGGGGAGCAGCTGGCCCTACACAGCCAGCCACACTCCAGGTTCTTCCCAGCCCATGCATGCAGTGGCAAGACCACATAAACTTCAAAAGACAGACAAAAATAAATTATGTTGAAAGTGGCAACACAACAAACTCTCTTCAGTTCTCCAGAAGACTTCCAAGCTTTGTAGTTTCAAAATTAAACCAAGTTTTCAAGTACCAAGTTTCCAAGACAGCTTACACAGGTCACAAGTTTCCCCAACATGCTTCCCCGGGCTCCTCACCAGCCCAGGCTGTGGATGGAAACCCACAACTTGGCTTCCTTCTCTGCCCTGCTGCCCCAAATGGCAGTGGCAGCTCTGAGACCTCCAGCCTCACTGCTGCTCCTCTCTGCTCCTCTGTTTTCCTCTGTTCTCTTCTTTTCTGTCTCTTTCCCTGTCTTTTTCTCTGTCCCCTCCCAGATCCTTTAATCCTCTTTCCTCTCGAGAAGGCTTGACTTACCTTCTCCAAGTCTCCACCCACCAATGCTAACAATAGCTATTTGAATGCATCAACACCAGTACTGAGGGCCACAGTTCCCTAACAACACCACATGTGTTTGCCTGACCTATGGTAACATCCTCTACATTTCCTGAGCCCCCTCCACAGCCCTCCATCTCTTTTAGAAATAATAAGTTAGCATAGGAATGAGATACCTAGCAAACCTCTTTGCAATATGTGATCCTATCTGGTTGAGCAATTTGACTGAAAGTGGGGTAGTTACCTGACTCAGGCCGAGTCACACAGATTTTTCTCCCACAGGAATTTGAAATTGGGATTTGATCAATGCCACAGTCTGTTAACTGGGTTTTTGGCCATAAAAACCCAGTTAAACCCAGTATCTAGAGCTTCGATTCTAAAGTTAAAGTACCGATCTGGGATTCCAGCAGCAACAGCACACGGGTGATGCAAAGGCAAGAGGCATTTATTTTCTGACTTAAGTCAGGGTCCAGCACTGACCTGGATCACCAACGCAGCAGCTACATCAAGGCAAGTGAGGACCCTGAGCCCCCATGCAATTCTCTTTTATCCCATAGCAAGGGGCTTGGGGATACATGAACCATTTGGGTTGGCTAGCAAGGGGCTAAGAGATAAGTCTTATCTGGCTAGTGAGGGACTTTGTCATATAAAGGGATGTTGCTGGCTGATGGCCAATGATGCCATATATGGTTGGCTTCTGGCTGACATGGCCCTTATGTCCATATAACGTTGGCTCACCTGCCCCTTTCCACAGAAGCCTAACTTTCCCCCCCAAAAAATGGCTGCTTGATATCCGTTAACAAAATGGTTGTTTGATATTTAACACTAACGCCTAGCTGCCCACTAGAATCACCTGGAACACTTTAAAAAAAATTCTATCTTGTAATTATTGTACAATATTGGTCACGTTTGTATGATTATATTGTATCCCTTAGTCCTCACCCCACCCCATCTCGCCCTTCCCCCTCTGGTCACTCCAACTCCTCTCACTGCAAGCTGTTAGTCTATGTTTGGCCCACTGGTCTTCTTTTACTATAGATATGTCCCTTTTTCCTGGATGCAGATTTGCACTCCTGGACAGCACCAGATGAGGCTGCTCAGGTCTCCAGGAGTAGCTGAGGCAGATAGTTAGGCCGAGCACAATGGGAAAGTGTTGCTGAGCAGATATGTGGTGTGCTTCTCCAGGATCCTTTCTGTTGCTTGTTGCTGGTTCTGTGTCATACAGCTCTGATATCTGGGTTTGGGAATGCCACTCCAGCCAATGGCAGTGAGGTGTTAACTGCTGGGGCAGACTTCCCCAGGTGGTTGGTGGAACTCCTCTCTTTCCTAGCAGTTCTGCCCTGGGGCCACAGACACTAATGGTGACTTTCTTCCCCCACTGATTGTTAGAGGAGGGAACCTAATGCTGCCCGTTGCTGTGGGCCTGGGGCTTGATTCCCCAGTGCCAGAGACCATGCAGATAAAAATCTGTGACAGGTCACCTCAGTCACTGGTTTTGTTCCTGTCTCAGTGGTTCCCAACACAGTGCTTATCCCACCCAGGTGGTGGATGCATCTGGGGCTGTTATTACTTCCTTTCCTCTACATTATATGTTCAGCTAGAGATTTTCATTCCTAGTGCAGGCTTATTGAGGTTGAAGTAAACTGGAGGGGGACCCCCCCCCAAGCCCTCACAGAGGTACCCAGCCCCCACACCCAGCCCCCACACCCAGCAGAGGCAGGCTTACCCAGCCTGAGATCCCTAGGCCTACAGTCCCTGAGACCCTGAGGTCCCGATAGCATAGAACTCATACTTGCCTCTCCCCAACCGCCCCTGCCAGTGGCCTATGCCACAGAGGGGGTGAGTTGGAGCTTTTCCACCTGGAGAACTTTTTAAGAAAAAAAAATCATTCTGACTTACCAAGGAAGGTAAAGAGACATACACAGTATAATTTATAAATAATGAAATAATGAATTCTGGTCACATATATATTATATATAAATATATATACATACATATATACACAAACACACACAGGTTTTATCTAGTGTCATTTTCTGAAAGAATTTGTGGCTGAAGAATATGAGAGCAACCTTTAAATGGTACCACTTCTTACTGGAAATTGTGATGTGAGAGGCATGTAAAAATTGAAAATTTTCTGTTCACTTAAATCCCAACCATCTGTATGTGAACAGATTAACATTTTGAATTGAATTGAATTAAAAGAACTTTTACTATTATTGGACTTTATTTTCTGGTTGCTTTACCAGTTTTCACTCTACAAATAGATTTATTTATTTTACATGCATTTGGGGGAATATATATACAAGGCCCACTGTCAAAGAAGATGGAAGGAAGAAGATGGGCGAAGAGGAAAAAAAGTAGTTATCCAGATGGATCTGATTCTAGGGAGGCAGCTGGCAAGGAATGTGGTAAAGGGTCAGTGGTCACACACTCAGGATCTAATATTAGGAAAGTTCTAGAAGTTTGCATCTAGCAGTACCAGTGGGCTCTGCTTATCTTGTTTTACATAGAGCAGTCTATCATTCTTTCCATTTGTGGAAATAATCAAGGGTCGGCTAAAGTGGCATTCAAATTATGACCATGAGGAGGCTAGAGGTAACCAGCCTCTAAGAACAGTCTCGTTTGAATCTCGATAAAATTTATCAGATATTCTGCACATTATAATTCCCATTTGAATTCCTCTCTCAACACCAATTTTCTCAGCTGACCTTTCTTGCCCTTTCTTCTCACTATTTATCTTCCTTTGAAAATAACAAAGAAAGGGAATGGGAAATGGAAAATTACTCTGTTGGAAAAACTCACCTGCCTAACTATGAGTTTCCAGGGCATTTGGAAATAGTCTAGACAGTTTCTGAGCCCTCCCAATTATCCCTAACTGTAAGTACAATTGGCCAAGTTTCAGCTTAGCAAGAAAAAAATAACCAATACTTAGTATGTATTGAATATTTACATACCTGTCAATCTTGGTGTAAGCTTAGCTGTAGTGTTTTATTTAAAACTTAGAGCACCCTTTGAGTGACCCTAGCTTCTCTGGGCTACAGAAGAGTAAGCCAAGTCTCAGAGAGGTGAAGGAATGAGGGAAGAGGAGAAGAGCTCATGAGCTCTTGTGTGGAGAATGAGGCAGCATCCTGTTCACTAAAATGTGAAGAGTTTGTTTTCAATAGTTGCCATATGTGTAGTCCTTCAGTCAACACCACACAGTAGGAGTTACTGATACAATATTTGCTGAATGAGTAAATAAATGAATGGTGACTAGGTCCAGAGACAAATCTTTAGTGGATGGATAGACTCACTCAGTGGGTAAGGCCCCTGTCCTTGGATTCTGGGCATGAGTTTGATCTTGTCCCAGGGCCTCCTCTTTCAAAAGTGAGTGTGGGACAGGAAAAGTACCCTATGACCTAGAAGAGTGAGAAGCTAAGCTCGACTCTTCTGCTTTGTGATCTTGAGCCTATCATCCCCGTGCCTTTCTGAATCTCAGGCAAGAAAGAAAGGAAGAAAGAAAGAAAGAAAGAAAGAAAGAAAGAAAGAAAGAAAGAAAGAAAGAAAGAAAGAAAGAAAGAAAGAAAGAAAGAAAGAAAGAAAGAAAGAAAGAGAGAGAGAGAGAGAGAGAGAGAGAGAGAAAGAGAGAAAGAGAGAAAGAGAGAAAGAGAGAAAGAGAGAGAGAGAGAGAAAGAGAGAAAGAGAGAAAGAGAGAGGGAGGGAGGGAGGGAGGGAGGGAAGGAGGGAGGAAGGAAGGAAAGAGCAAGGAAGGAAGGAAAGAGCAAGGAAGGAAGGAAGGAAGGAAGGAAAAGGAGGCCCCTAAGTATACCTTTGAGTTCTCTTCCAAATCAAATTACCCGTTATTCACAAAAATTTTGCTCCAGAGGAGTTTCTTTTCTGGAAGAACAACTACAAAAACAAATCTCTGTGGTTTCAAAAGCTGTGGAAGAGAAACATTCTTCTTTTCATTACTTACTTGACTCTACTCTCTCTGTCTCCTTAGAGCCTTTGTAGAGATGCTACACTTTGTATTCTTTTAATTTATTTTTCCCATTTTTCAACTTTTAATTTTTAAGTAATTTTCTACTTGCTGAACAAAAGTTAGACAAATTCCTGAACACCATCACCTGATTTCCCAAAATGTTGCCATTCTTCCTTCCACAGTGAAATGTTCAAAATTAGAATGTTAACCTTCACAAAATACTATTATCTAATCTATAGTTGTCCTGGGCACTGATTAGCCCACTAATGTTCTTTTGTAGGATCAGAATCCTGCTCAAATTTACATGAAGCCCATGGTTGTCTTGTTTTGTTTGGCTCTCTCTCTTTAAAGATTTATTTATTTTTATTCTTTAAATCACAACCTTATTAAATGACTTTTGGGATGTCCCCCACCTTCAGATGCCCCCTCCATTCTCTCACACCTCACTCTTTGTTGTTCGCTAGTCTGTATTAAGTCCATTAGTCTCTTTCTTTTCTGTGGCAGTGTCCTTTCATTGGGTGAGGGACTGTGTTCTCGGAACCAGGTGAGCCTTGATGGTAGGTTTTCAGCCTTAAGTTTGTGTTGGGCGGCCAGTCTATATTTATTTGTGGTCTGTCCATGATTTCTCATTGGAAGCTGTTGTCTCCAATCCCATCTCTGTTGTTTTGCTGCTTTACCTTATGGTTCTAGCATCAGATTTAGGGAGGGCTCACCCCCTGCCAGTGTCGGTTCTCTGTGAAGAAGTTTCTCTGTGGATACAGGCATTTGTGATTGTCATTGTAGATCATCTCCTTTGCCTCAAGTTTGCATCTTTGCTGTGGGGCCAATCCCCCCCCCCATCCTTAGCCTTCCTCTCCTCTTCCATAGTGTGGGGAGGGATGCCTTGCTTTCCCAGGAGCCATCTCTGAAATGAGGTCTTGGGTCTTCTAGACCTGGTGAGTGCATAGGTGCACTTCATGACATCGTATTTCCATAGATGTTTCTCCTGTCTCACATGCATTGTTTCTTTCAATTGTCCATCTGCAGTGTCCAGCTCAGACTTGTGGGCTGGAATTTTAGCCTGTTCCCTCACCTGTTTTATGATGGGGTTTGAGTTATTTATGTTGGTCTCTTCTGTTTTAGAACAGAGTTTCAAACTCTTTGTTCTGACTGCCCTATTCCCAGGAGCAGAATATTTCCCAGAGATATTTTTTAGAGTGTCCCTCATTTATTATTTTCCCACTATTTATTGAATTCAAGTTATGCACTTTTAGCAAGAATGCAAAAGAAGTAATTCTGTTTTCTTGCGAGTGGCTCTTAGGAATTAGATGGTGTCAATTAGTTGTGTATTATCCATGAGCTAATTTTGATTACTTACCCTCTGAATTCTTCCATATTTTAGAGATTTTATCAGAAAAATGGTGTAATAATGGTACCTACTCCACAGATGATTTATTGTGAAGATTAAATGGAAAAACAAAAAGAAAACTTTTAACACAAATTTTGGGAAATAGTAGAATTTCATTATCATCATAATTAATATCATTACATCATTGCTTTTTCTTCTTTTAAGAGCATATACAACTAGGAAATTGTTTAGATAAAAATGGGAGTTGTTGTTGGAAATGGATCTGGGCCAAAGGCAGATATATATTCTTCCTGCCTTTATATTTTCTGCTGCTCCTTAAAGTTAAGGAATCCCAGGTGGCCCAGAAGAATCACAGTCCTCAGTGTTTCTCTAGAAGGGGAGTGAATGCAAGTGAAGTGTCATTGGCATGTTTGGCTCTTATACACTCAATCATAAGGGGATACATCTAGGTAGCTCTACAAGATGCCAAGTAGCCTTTGCAAGACCATGAGATTTTAATAGATTTTCAAGTGAAATTATGAGATAGTATGGTTTTGCCTAGGTAAATTAATTATAATTAATGTGTTAATCTGGGTTTTTCAGGTAACTTCTGCATAGAGTGTTTAATTAACTGAAGATTGATGGACATGCAGGCATTCTGCAATATGTTTCTATTAGTCCAAATAGGCATTCAAATGAGTTATTGAGCTAACATATCCTTGTGCTTTTTTTTTTTTTAAAGACCATTCTTTATTGGAACTCTTGCCCTTGTTTAGTCAATTAGCTTTTCTCCGTCCAGATCTAGTCTCTGAAAGAACAAATTAT
Source organism: Uropsilus gracilis (assembly GCA_004024945.1). Taxonomy (NCBI): domain Eukaryota; kingdom Metazoa; phylum Chordata; class Mammalia; order Eulipotyphla; family Talpidae; genus Uropsilus; species Uropsilus gracilis. The sequence continues at coordinate 375,873 of PVHY01000035.1, forward strand.
CTAAACCCAAAGGAGTGTTTTTCTGTGCAGAGGAAGGGCTTGTGCCTACTCAAGACTTTACTCCCTTCCGGCTGTGATCTCTTCTTAGTCAGATATAGTACCGTGTCACCAAATCAAATTGTGGGGGGTGTGATGCACAAACATACAGTGATTATACTGTTCTAGAAATAAAGAAAAGCCTCTGCAGCAAAGGGGAAGGGGGTGTGTCAGATTCCTTGTCCTGCCAAATTCTAGTTTCATTTCCCTGGAGGTAACCCAAAGCTACAGGAGTGAGGAATGGGGGTTTATATACAGAGCTGATGAATCACAAGGTGTAGCTTATTTCCCCCCCCACCCCAGATTCCTTCCAGTGGTGCTATTTTCCCCTGTCTTCTTCCCACCCTACAAATGTTGTGGTAGAAGTTCAAGTGAAGCATGATGGTGGCCTTCCTTGGGTAGGATGGCAGATTTGAGGAGGTGACAAGCAGTATGATCAAAATCAAAGGAGATATACTTTGAAGGTAGGGATGATAAGGCTTGCTAATAGACCGACTGAAAGGTATGAGTGAAAGAGAGATGTCATAATAACTCCAAATTTGGGGTTTAAGCAGCTAGATGGGTGCTGGTATCATTTACTGAAATGGGACACCAAGATAGAAAAGAAATCCCGGGAATATGGAAACTCAAGCATTGGATTTGGAAATAACTGCTAATGAGCTAAGAAGAGATGCCAAGTGAGCATTCCGGGTACACAATTTAGAAATTAAAGGAGCAGGTAAGATGAACATGGAATTTTAGGTGGTACATTTGGAATTACAATCATATCATATAAGACTGAACATATATTTAAATTCTATAAGTTGTCTTTAGAAAACTCATATAGCTATCACTTATAAATTACATTTCCCACATTTCAGCTGTTACTGATTTTTAAAACAATCATTATTTGTCACTATTTTATGACTGTGTGGGATTGGGCTCAACTAGGTTGTTCTTCTGCTAGTTTTGCTTGAATGGTTTATGCAGCTGCAGGTCCTGGGAACTTCTCTGGGGCTGCAGTAATGAGATGGCCTTTCTTTCTCCAGAACCTATGTTCATGTGACTTCTCATCATTGAGTCATTTAGCGTGAGCTTTTTGCAAGGCAACTAGAACTCAACAGGGCAAATCCAATGTTTAAGCAATTATACAGCTTCTGTGTTACATGACTGTAACGGCCCTTTGGTCAAAGCAAATCATGTGGTCAGATGGAGTCAAGTGGAAAGTGGAAGCACGAGGATGTGAGTAGTGGGAGGTGTAGCCTGTGGAGACATCATGTAAGAATTCACCACAGCTGACCTCACAAGGCTTTTATGAAGATGAAAGAAATTTTCTGATGTAAGGGAGACAATAAATACTAGCTTTTCTTATTAAAACATAATAATCTTCAAAATCAATTTTCATAACCCATAGGCATTAGTCCTATTCTACTAATAAATATACAGGGGAAGAAGATTAGCTTCTCTATTATGTTCTACAGAAGTAGAGCTACAGTTCTTTTTCTTTTGTGCTCATTTGTGTTGGCTAATAAATATTCTGTGATTATTTAACACCAAGCAAAGATGTGGTCTATTATTCTTATTTTGAAAAAGTAAAAATTATCTTATTGAAAATGGTTTGAAACTGACGTAAAAAATTTGAACAGATATGTTCTGCCAAACATAAGGGTTTTTAATTAATTTTTGTGATTTTAACATAAGCACATTATAAGACCTGTTTCTAACTATATTTCTCTTACTGTTTCATTGTGGTTTTTTTGCTAATTCTTCCCATATTAGTCACATCAAGGTCACTATAGTTCTACTAAATTTTCTTTATCCTGCATGTATTCCTGCTTACGTGATTTTGGGAAAGTAATTTATTCTCTTTCCTTTGACAAGGAAAGTGTTTGGGAAACAACACAAAATGTCCCATTCATAGGTAACTACTTGGTTGTCATAATACATTCTATGTAACAGCTCTGAACACCTCATCAAAGAAGTCAGGTGTTAATAGGGATATCCCATTTAAATCACAATATGCAAAATGGTGCCTGGGTAACAATAATAGAACACAAAATGAATTATATATGGATTGATAAAATCATAGCATTCATTTTCCCTTGCTTACAGAATTTTTGCTCTTTCATAAAAATCTATTGTTATTATTTGAGCTAAATAATTTCCTCTCCATGTTCAATATATGGAAATGCATAGGGTAATTAGTTTTAAATTGGAAAATTATTGGTCTTCTGACCAATCTATTTTTTCTTTGTTTCTGGATCATACAATCCTACTACTAAGTTATGCCTTTTGCTAAAGTGAAAGCCATTGATCAATGTTTTAGTGTTTAGTGTACAAAAACACATAGAATGATGTGAGTCAAGATATCTTATGTTGCAGGGAACAACAAGCTCTGAACTTCCATGATAAAACCAGAATTAGTCTTACTCATGCTACCTTCCAGTGTGGCTCACCTGGGACCTGTGGTCCTCAGGATCACTCAAGTTGACAGAGCCCCACCTCAGTTCCCATTTAACTGATCATCCATGTGGGAAATGGTAATGTGGTAAGCTGTGCATGGAGTTAGAGTTTCTTAACAGAAGTGGCATATCATTTCACTAACTGAATTAAGTTACCAGGCCTATCTACAAAAGGGCAAAAGTTCAGCTTTCTTTGTTTCCAGAAGAAGACCTGTGTGAGCAACTGAAGTGACTTCCAGACACTGAGGCATTCACGACGCAAAATCAAGGAATCTAAAACATTTGAGGAAAAAAGCCTCAAGCTGCCAGACTAGTAGTGATACACAGTCACTCTCTTATGCTGATTATGTGACATTTCTGAAAGACAATAAAAACGTATCTCCTCAGAACTTCAAAAACTGCACATGACCTTTGAAACTTAAGTATGGTTTCAAAATCTATCTTGCAGAGTAAAAATTAGAAATATCTAGCTGTGATAGCATGCACAATGGATAGTGACATGACCACCCAAAAATACATTTTTGAAAATTGTATGGCATAAAAAAATACTCAAGAGGTAATGTTAAGTAAAAGTTAATTGGAGTATATTATTGGTTCAGCATGAATTCCCTCAAAAATCTCAATAAAGGTTTTCTTTGGTGGAATTAAGATTTTTGTTTTCTACTTTTATTTCTTACATGTTTTCTAAAATAATTTCTTTTTCATAGATCTATTGGAGTATTATTTACATGACTTAATGGGTATCCTTTTAAACTGCCATTTATATGAATTCTAGCAAATATGTACAGTCATGCAACTACCACAATTAAAATTCAGAATATGTCCAATGGCATCAAAAGTTCCTTCATGTCATTTAGTGATAGTCTCCCCTAACTCCCTCCACCCTCAGCACTCAATCTGGTTTCTGTAGCTATATGTTTGTTTTTACTAGAGATTTCATGTAAGCTACACATAATATGTAGTCTTTTATGTCTACTTTCAGCACAACTGTTGTTGCATGCATCAGCTCATTCTCTCTCTCTCTCTCTCTCTTTTTACCAAGTAGTATTCTCTAACATGGATATATCATATCTGTTTGACCATCCATGCATCAGTTGATGGAAATGTAAATTGTTCACAGATTTGGGCTCTTATGAATAATACTGCTATGAACATTTGTGTAAAGGATAGTACTTTCAGTTCCTTTAAGTGGATACCAAGGACTGTAATAGCTAGATCTTTGAGAAAGGTAACCTTAACATTTTTAAGAAATTACCAACCTGTTTTCCCATGTCTCTGTTCCATTTTGCATTATCACCTGCAGCATAGACCAAGTTTCCTCATGTTCTTGCCAAAACTTGGAAATTTTGATCTTTAATTTTAGCCATCCTAATGATTGAAAATTATATAGAACTTTGACAATTCACAGATAAACATTAGTTGACATTTGGCATTATTGTAAGCTCCACTCACATCATACTGGAAAACGAGACCTGGATTCCCATCACAACCAGCATACTATGAAAGATGAGGTTAGTCTTCTCAACTATCAAGAGCATCCTCTCCTTGTTACTAGAGACTCAAGCTGAATAAGTTCCTTACAGTAACACAACATATGCAATCAACCCACATACAAACTGACTAGCATAGATATTTGTGCCTCTTGAAAATGCATGTGTTGGGGGTGGGGAAATAAGGTTGAAATTATGTTGTGAAATCTTCTCTTTTGCATTCAAGCTAATTAGGGAACAGTCATGTCACTGAATTTCTCTCTCTCTCTCTCTCTCTCTGTGTGTGTGTGTGTGTTTTCTTTTTTGGTTTGACAAGACAAAGTGTGGGTTGAGTTTATAATTGCTTTTTGATAACTCCAAGGACAGGAAGCAACAGGAAGCTATAGTTATCAAAAAAAAAATCTTTTAGCCTGAGCTGAGGGAAATGGCATACTTGTGTCTAAACAAGGCAAAGGAGTAAATATGTGTGTGAGGCTTGTGTTCAATGTGAGGGGAATTTGCTGCAGTGTTGCTGATGAATATTGTGCTAGAATAAAACTTTCTAGGTTCAAATTTAGGTCTTCCATTTATCAGCTGCATGACCTCAGATGAGTCATATTGTATTTTCCATTTCCTCATCTGTAAAATGAATATAATTATATTTGACCTACCTACTGCACAGAACCCTGGAATACAAGCAGCACCGGAAAACCATATTTGTGTTGCACCTCACATTATTTGTACATAGCACATTTGCACTTTTCACTTCATCTTTTATCCGATGTGAAGAACAAATAACCAGAGAGGTAGGAAAAAGTAATTTTTATCTTTAATTATTTGTGACAAACTGCAACCCTGAATTACAGTGACTTTCTTGCAAAAGTATTATTTTCTTACAAAATAATACTTCTAATTCCCTGGCCACTGGATTATCATTTTGGGTTAAAATTCTTATATGTTATATGTTGTATGATAATTCTTAATGCTTTAATTGAAATATAGTGTATATAATCAATTCATTAATTGTACCAAAAGGGCAGGAAAGAGTTGTTTTAAGGAAGACAATATAGCTTGCAAGCCTAAAACATTTACTGCAAATATATGTGTGGTGTGTCTATATGCACATATATGAAAATGCCATCTAATTTTTGTTTTAAGAACTTTCTGTATATATTAATTCATTTAATTCTCCTCACAATTCTATGCAGTAGTTTATGTTAGTATCCTGTTTGCAGTTGAGGAAATGCGATACAAAAAATTTTATGAAATGTCTACAGTACAGCAGTATTATTCATAACCACATAAATGAACAAAATTGTTCCAGAGAATGAGGAAGGCTGTGAAAAAAGTGAAAGTGACAAGGACAAACAAGTAGGCAAAGGAGAGTTGTACAGGAAATAAGTTGCCAGAAATTGTCTACAGATGTTAAATATACTTTGACTGCAATCTTCCCCAAGTCAAGACTCTTGTTTATTCTAGTTTTTTTTTTCTCCAGTTCCTGAAAATCATGTGAGTTCATATAAATGATCCTTCCTCCAGCCTCCTTCCTGTGGATCTTTACCTGCACCTCCCTCTGACTTCATAACTTGATGTTCACATCCTCCTTCATCCTCACCAATGACAATGTCCTGATGATGGTGGATCTCTGCGCTAAGTCCCAGGCCTAAGTCTTGAGTCCTGCACTGAGAGGACATTCTAGAATAATTTCTAAGGGATATTTATACTCTACTGTTGACCTGGAGTTTTTCAAAAATTACCTTGCATTGAGATTTCAGTTACCACTCCAGGCAGTCCCTTTTCTCTCCTTCATCTGAGGTAATGGAAGGGCACTGAGGTCTTTCTCAACCATGAGTCGTGTCCCAGTCCTCAGCATGTCTTTGTGAGCAGCCACTGGTGCTGCTTCATTACCTGGACCTGAGCTCTGGTCATTCCAGTCTACTTATGCAGCTTTGGACTCCAACCTTAGGAGACAGATGTGGGGGGAAGGAAATGACCCAAGTCCTCATACATAATCTATAAATCAGGCAATAGGCAGCAGTGGTGACAAAAGTTTAACTATAGGTTGAGGCTGTAAATGCACTGAAAACACTTTCTAGGAATCCCTTAGGTAGAAAGTCTAAGTTAACCCTTTGCAAGCATAAGCCAGCTCAGAGCACCCAGGATGAGGAATGGAAGGAATAATGGTATGCCTGGTGCAATCCCAACATGGGCATTTCCTGCCTTGGCTTCTGGCCTGACCTTGTGCAACCTTTGCAATTGTCCTGGCCATGCTGACTTCACAGCACCTGTTCCCAGCAGCAACTGTCAAGGCCAGCCCCACCTGGTTCCCCTTGGCTAGAAGCAGCTCTGACAGACTCTGCCCGCTGTTACTGGCTGATGCCCACATTTGCCCTTTTGGTTTTCTTTTGTTTTGATCATCCTTGCTGCTTCCTCCTATCTTTTTGCACCCTTAAGTTCCCTTACAGCTACTAATTTTTATGTGTTTGAAAATGTCCTTTTGCCTTAAAGTGTTTTGTTCTGATTGGAATTTTTTTCTACGGAGGGCTGGGGACAAATTCTGGAGATCAGGAAAGGATCTTTGTTGTCTTATTGCCATAAACTGGATGGATTAAAGCCACAGCATTGTGTCCTTCATGGGTCTGGAGGCTGGAGGTCTGAAATCAAGCATTTGGGGCTGGGTCTTGTTCCCTCTGAGGGCTCTGTCCTCCTATCTGTCCTTTCAGTTTCTGGAGGTTGTAGTTGCCACTGGGGGGACAGGCCTGGGAACTGCTCAACTAGCTACTATGTCAATCCACTCTCAGTCTATTGTCATACGGGCTTCTTCCCCGTGTATATCTCAGTGTCTGAATTGCTCCATACCCATCATTGGAATTAGGACTCAACCCAATGACCATGTTTAAACTTGACTGTATTTGCAAAGACCCCATTTCCAAATAAGAGCACATTGTCAGTTACCAAGGGTTCAGACTTGGAAATACCGCCCAAGGGGAGCGGTGGGGGGGAGGGGAGGTTTACAATGGAACCCAGTGCAGAATGCATTAGCTTTATTTAATAATATAAGGTCATGTTAGTTCCACATCATGCTTCCATCTGACTTAGAAAGTGTAATTTCAAAGCTCATATCCAGATGAGGAAGGGGATGGATTTGTTGAGATGATAAGAGCAGAAAAAGTGGGATTGGTCCCAACACACCTTTTATGTCAGGTGTAGATAAATAGAATTGTTTGGTTCCACATGTCTTCTTCAGTCCATTTTGGATAAAAGTTTTGCCAGAGTTTAAAAACTTATTTCTTAATAAAGTCTTATTTCTTATTTATTGAGCATCTGCTATGTAGCAAATCCTTTGTTCCTTGCAAATAATGAGGTACGGTCTCTGATGCCATCTTATATGAGGCTAGGAAAGGCTAAACAACTTGCCCACAAGAGACCATGACTGACCAGTGCCTCAACCAAAAACTCAACCCAATGTTTTCAACTCCAAGGACAGGAAGCAACAGGAAGCTATAGTTCTTTCTGGCTTGAACAATCATTTATGTATCCTTTGTGCTAAAAACTACTAAGCATTAACTGCGTGTCAGACCATGGTGATAAAGCAAGGGCCAGACAGCTATGCCCTGAGTGGCAGAAGTGAAAGTCTAGAGGATACATAGAAAATACTGACTTAGAAGATTAGGACAAGAATTCTCATGGTTTCTCCTAACAGAGCTAAAAATCTCTGGAATGCTTTCATTTGTAGCATGGGTGATATGATCGATTTTGTCATTTTGGTGAACCTTAAATATCAACAGAAGGTTCTAGAACTAGGGCTTTGTCATTTAAAGTTATTTAAGTCTCAAGTCTACTCACATCCCAGTACACTAGCATCTACCACTTGGTGGCTGGCATTACTTAAGTCAAGTTCCCAAGTCTGTAAAACTGGGAGGGCAACTCCCCAGGATGGTCCAAGGACTGTGCAAGACACATGTTGAGTGCCTTAAAATTCAGCGTTGAATATTGTTGTGTTTTAAAAATAGGCACTGGCTTTAACACAAAATTTGATATTGCTGTCCCAGAAACCTGAGAGATTGTTAATTGCATTCAATTGCCAAGATGCTACTGAAGGAGAAGAAATAGCCAAACACTAACTTTGACTGGCAAATACATGTCATTGAGAATATTACAATCTTTGCTCATGTTGTAGTCTCAGGAAACCTGAGCTGGTCTCCATTTTGCCATCTTAGAAAGCACTGGGTCAGGAGAAATGCTGGGGTGAGCCTGATGCTCAATGAGGTGGGAACGTCCTGCTGCTCAGTGGGATTTAGGTAGAACCAATTACCTACACACAAATGACAGAGTCTAAAATAGAATTCCTCCAATTCAACAACTTACTCATGGATATATTTAGTGGTGTCATTTTTAATGTCAGAAACACTTGAGAGCAGCCCAGAGAGTGAGTAATCAGTCCAAACATGTATGGCCTTCAGGGTCCTCGTTGTTTGGCTTCTTCAATCTTCTTCAGCTCTGTTCTCTCCTGTGTACCTGGCCTTCCCACCCAGGCCTCCTGTAAGTCACTGCTGTCAGTCCATCTCCCTGATTCTGGTTGGTAAAGTCCAGCCTCTCACCAGCTCAGCCTCTTCCCTCTGTCTGTGTGCTGCATTACCAAAATGGCTGTGATTATTTCCCCCACTCTAATCAGACCACTTTTGAACATGACATTTTATTTTCTTTCCCCTCAGCCTTTGAATCTGTGCTGGATTTGTGATTTGCTTTGGTGAGTAGGCTGCAACAGAAATGATGGAATACAAGTTCTGAACCTCAGCCTTAAGAGACCTCACATGCTTTTGTTCACGGACCTGGAACTCTACTTATGTAACACTACAAATTCACAGGAACAAGCCCGAGCTGGTCTTGTAGATAATAAATACATCTGACACAGTCACCCTGTCCCTCAACCTGGCAATCATCCAAAAATTAACCAACACATCATCGGTCCATATCCACCAGAGTGAGTGGTTCCTGCTGACACTGAGGTCAACTGAGAAAATCTTGGAGTAGTAAAAGCCTCCATCTAATCTGTGGCCAGAAAGAAAACTAAATGGTGGTGCTTTATTCCTCCCAGTTTTACTGAGATATAACTGACTGTATCAGATAGATTTTATTTTGAGGATTGTCCATACTGTTCTCATAATGGCTATACCAATTTATATTATTGCCCATGGTGAATAATCCAGTTACCCATAAAACCCAGCTATCCCACTTCTAGGTATTTACCCCCCCCCAAAAAAAAAAAAAACATGAAAACTAATTTGAAGAGATATGTAACCTCCACATTTTTGTACAACATTTCACAATAACCAAGAACTGGAAACCACCTAAAAGTCAATCAATTAATAAATGAGTATAAAAGATGTGACATATATACATCATGGAATACTACTCAGCTCTAAAAGGTGAAATTCTGCCGTTTATAGAAACATGGATGAACCCAGAGTGAATTAGGATTGCTCAAATAAGTCAAAAAGAGACAAACACCACACAATTCACTCATATGTGGTTTATAGAGAAAATCAGCAAGTAGATGACCTAAATAAAGCAAAAGTAAGCATCGGAACCATAGGTCCAACTAGTGGTTACCAGAGAGAATGGAAGGGATATGGAGGAGCAGGTAAATGTGGAGGGAGTGGGACAATGATATGGTGAAATATAGATTTGAAAATTTTAGAGGTGAATTTAATGTAATAGACATGTTGAGTCTCAACACTGAATATCTGAAAACTTAATACTACAATACAATGTTACTTCAATTAAAAAATACATAAAATATAAAATATTCCTGAACCTCAAAAAGAAGATATAATTGATATGTAGCACTCTATAAGCTTAAGTTACACAGCATGATTTGACCATATGTATCATGAAATGTTTGCCACAATAAGTATAGCTAACATTTATCATCTTATATAGATACAAAAAGAAAAAAAAATAATTTCCTTGTGATGAGAACTCTTAGGATCTATTTTCTTAGCAACTTCCACATATAGCATACAGCAGCATTCACTCCAGTCATGCTTCTACATTATATACTTATTCATCGTAGAGCTAAAAGTTTGTACCTTTGACCACTTTCATCTAATTTACCCTCCCCAATACTTATAAATCTGATCTTTTTCTTTGAGTGTTTTTCAGTTTCCACATATAAGAAACACCATACAGTGTTTTTTCCCCCTTTGAGTTACTTCACTTAGCATACTACCCTGGAGTTTTATCCATGTTGTTGCAAATGTCAAAATGTCCTTTTTATGACTGAATAGTATTCCATTATATAGGTATTTATGTATATATGCATATCTCACATATCACATCATTTTTATCCATTTATTCATTTATGGGTACTTAGGTATTTCCATGTCTTAGCTCTGTAAATAATGCTGCAGTGAATATGGGTGTGCAAATATCCCTTAGATGTAATGATTTCCCTTCCATTATCTCTGTTCCCAGAAGTGAAATTGCTGAATCATATGATAGCTCTATTTTTAATTTTTTGAAGGAATTCCAAATTGTTTTCCATAGTAGCAATAAAACAGCAGTTGATTTAAGTTACTACATTCTGGAGCAAATTCATATGCAGCAGTAAGTTTCTAATACACTGTGGTGTTTCATTTCCAGTCATACACTGAAAGACTACTATGTGACTTGCACTGTGCTAGACTTTGTGGCATTAGAGGGAACACTGTCTCCAAAGACCTCCCACTTCTTTCTGTTAGTCCCCTTGGACTTCTGTTCTCTCAAGAGAGTCAAATACTATTCCCCAGTTACTTTCCCAGGTCACCACTTACCTGGATGCTCGCTCACTTGGACTGTTGCAAGAGCTACATAATGGGTCTCCACCCAGGCTATTATTATCTCCCACAATCTTATAGTGAGTTCTCTGAATGCTAATCATATCTCTCCAAGGAAATCTCTTCACTCACTTTCTTTCAGCTATTTTATAGGGTCCAAAAATGTACCTTTGGGCTGTGACCACTACATGTGTCTTCAATCTCATCTTCCATCATTCCCAGTCTCACTCTGTTTAGACTAACTAGTAGACTAAACTAGTAGTTCATCCATCCCTGTTCTCTTTTACAGGAACATTCTCCCCATGTTTGTCTACCTGATATGCTGCTATTAATCTTGAACTCAACCATGATGATTGCACTCACCCCCTACCCTGCCTTCCAGAGACAATCATCAACCCTCACTTATATGCCTACTGTAATTATTGGGCACTATTATGATTTTTTTGCCTATATGCCTGGGTCAAATATTTGTTAATCAAGACCAGGACATTAATTTTACTTGCATATTTAGCTAAGCCTTAGTCATGATTCTTCCACTTAGAAAATACTCAAAATGTGTTTTTTGTTTTTGAATAAATGAACAAATAGAGAGAGGTGTGAAGACTCCACCCAAGGATCATTATTGTTTTCCATATAGTACCTATGTGCTATCCATGTACCAACTTTCTTTATTTCCTAAGGGAAAGTTTCACTTTTGAGAGGAGGAAGAGAAAGTGTCTTGGATAAGGAGTGAAAAAATTCAGTTGTAGTAGGAGACTGGTCATCTGAAAGTACACATCATCTACTATCCCCATTTTGTGTGACTTTTATAAATCTGTATCATAAGGGTAGACCTCTCTATTTTCCACTCTATTTTCCTCTCTATATTCCATTAGTCTTGCTAAATATTCTTGAAAAATAGTAAAGATGACTTTACCCAACAATTCCTATTTGTTCTTATTTCTTCTGATCAAGTCTCCCTGTCATACACATTCTAGAATCTGTCATCCCCAGTACCAATCCCAACCCCCAAACCACCTGCATACGAGAGATTTTACTACTTTTCTTAATTTTCTCTGTCCCTCTCCTTCCCAGTTCTTAGATCAACTTAACTTCTCTTAATCACCCCTTAAGGGCATTACTCCCCCCTTATGTAATAATCATCAAAACCTGGGGTCATGTGTGACAGAGAAATCTAAGTTTCTTAAAAAGGAGGAGATAGAGGGAAGAATATGTTACAGTCAGATGATTGTATTGCCATGACAGCAAGAAGAGTGAAGCTGGGAACATTTGTAGAAGAATACTGCTGGGTGGCTGTAATTATCCAGTCCCTACTTGATGTGATGTTTTGTTTTTCTGATCTATGATGAGTTCTCACCAGTCCATAACAAAATAATTGAAATAAACTCGGATATTTTTCAAAGCAATTAATAAAATCTAGTTAAAATTGTCTAATAGTTTATTAATGACTTCTTGGAATTGTCCTTTCTTTAATAAAATCACTTGGATTTTTAAAAATTTAAAAATTTTAAAAATATATAAATATTAATAAATAAGAATATAAAATATAAAAAGATGTTCAGCATATGCAAATCCACCACTTAAATTTATTTTTACTAATCTATAAGCCTTCAGTAAATTATTTCCAGAAGCTGTTTTTACTCTTTGCCTGTACCTTATTTGGATCTCTGGCATCTATAGGCCTTCAAAGGTACTCTACTGAAGGTACTTAAGCCATGTCAGTGTTTCAAAAATCTAAAGAAAATTACCATTTCTAAAAATTAGTCTGGAAAGGCTAGTCAGCAAATTTCTCTGCTCATGACTAAAAATTAGTGATTACAAGGAGTCAATATATAACAAAGGTCATCTTACACTGATCAGAAGTACCAATAATGTTCATAGATTTATTAAGAAAATAAATAGTTGATTTAAATGTTTTATTTGAAACAATTTTTCAAAAAATTAAATATAGATTGCCATAACTCAGAATTTACACTCCAAGTCATATTTATACCAAAAGAATTGCAAATATATATTCATAGAAAAATTTGCATATAAGTTCTTGTAATAGTCTGAAAGTGGAAATAAACGATAATCATCAACCGATTAATGGATAAACAAAATGTGCAATTAAAAAGAAAACCTGAAAAAATTATACAGGCTACAATGTGAAAGAACCTTGCAACAGTATGGTAAGTGAAAGTCAAACACAGGAAAGAATGTATATCATATGATTTTATTTATATATCATGTTTGGAATAAGCAAATCCATGCAGAAAGAAAATAGATCAGTGGTTTCATTATTGTGTGATAAAAATCTTATGGCATTTAGATAGTGGTGATGCTTGTAACTTTGTGAATATGCTCTATGGAGACTTTTAAAAATGGGGGTGGTGGGAGCTAATTTGTTCTATGAATTATATTATTTAAAACATATGAAGGAAAAAAAATAAGATGAAATCCTTAGAGAAAGGTGGAAAACATGGCTTATACCCAGATCAAATTAAATTAGGAGTCAGGTGTTCTGTATCCTGAATTTACCCTCAACCTTCATACATTCTTGGAGTTCAAAGGTTCACTCTTCTTTCCTAAGTAACACCCTCATGCCTCTCTGTGCCAAACCACAGGGAGTTCCAGGAAGAAAGGAGAGAGTAGTCAAATTTCCTTTTGCTGCTGGTTCTGAAAGCCATTATGCCTATAGCAGAGAACATCACAGAAAACCTTGTGAGTTTAAGCACTTGAACTTCTGCCTGCAGATGCTATCCTCCTTGCCTAGAGCCCAGGCCTGGTAGGCAGACCTAGCTTGGGACCCAGCTTGAGCTAGTCTCTATTCCTACCCATGTCTGCCTGCCAGGCTATGCTGCTGCTGTCTCTGAATCTAAGACACAGTCACACACAAGTTCAAACTGGGGTTCAGCTTGGCTGCCCCTGAATGTCAATAGGTACTTCATTCTGAACTGATGTACTCACATCAAACATTTTGAAGCCAAGGTGAAAAAATTTAAAACGGAGTGGATTTCTTGAAGTCTCATCTCTAGGACCTCTGGTGTGCTATTCATTCCCTGAAAAAAATGGTGGTTTACCATCAGGTGAAGGAAAGCCACGTTACCTACAGTCAAGGATTGTTTGCATTTCCCAGGGCATTTAAGATGTCAGAGAACACCAAGGTGGGAGCGGCTTTACAGGACTTCTGGCGCCATGTCTCAGTGACTATGGGATTCACATTCAGTACATTCTTGTGTGGTGTCCATCAAGCTATCAATATAAACCATGTATTTCTTCAACCCAATGTTATTTAATTTTAATAAATAAAAATTGACTACGATTTAATGAAAGGTATTGTTTAGTAAATGGTACTAAATTCTGGGTGAAAAAAAGTTACTTCCACTTTAGTAGAGGAAACTGATAGTCAAAGGCATTAGATGACCTACACAGCTTTGCAAAATCAGAACTCAATCTCTTAACTTCTTAACAAGCCCAATGTTGTTTTCAACCTGAACTAGGACTTTTTAGCACTCTAAGAGAAAGGAGACCATAGGTTTTATGCCTTTTTTGTATAGTACCTTAATAAATGCACTTTTAGTAAATTCATTCCTCCAGAGGCTCTTACTTAGTAAAATGGAGGGTGAATAAAGTGCTCAGGGTTTTTCCCACTTTCCCGTGGCTAGTCTCTATAGCTGCCACCTGCAGCCTGTGCAAAAAGCCTTGGGAGGGCGGGCCTTGGGGCACACATGGATGCCTGGGGCCAAAGGATGTGGGCTTGGAGCATGCACATCTGTAATTACGGACACCTGGGCCCAGTCAGTATGGGCATGCACATTTGTAGGTGTGGACACCTGTGTTGATAGGCGAGGGACTAAAGCAGTAGTGGCGGCAGCACAGACAAGAAGGGTAGCATCATGACAACAGAGTAAGAGGATATGTCAAGAGGGGCACTGAGAGAGAGAGAGCAAAGATTCATCAGGAGCTGGGAGGCTGGTCCCTCTGCCTACTCTCCTGCCCACCTGCACCTGTTGTCAAACATAAAGTATAGCATACGAGAATCATTAAAAGCTGGGTTTGAACTTTGTCTTAACTACCTCTGAGTGTTTGAGCTTGGACAAATAGCTTCACCAGCAAACCTTAATTCTCTCATTTATAGAAGCATTTGTTTTAATCAATTACATATCATTTATTATATTTGCTATAGTTGTTGCCAAAGCTGGTCCCTCAATGAGTCATGAAGCCAAGTAGCTCTAACTTTCTACACAGTGAAGCTAAATTGATCCTGTGACTCACTTTTGAGCAACAGAGTTGATAAGAAGGACTGAGCATCATTTGAGTCTAGGGAACAAGAAACTTTGCCATTCGCCATTTCCATTTGGTTCCTTTGGAACACTCAGACTAGAAGAATCTGTCTACTCTGAGATTGCCAGGCCCAAATTGACTTGTGGAGAAGATCTGGGGAGAGCAGAGACCCAGGGAGACAAGAGTGAACAAGTCACTGTGGATGTGCAGTGTAATCAAGTCATGATATGTCTCCAGCCCCAGCTGCTTTTCATACATTTGCATGAAACCCCCCAGAAAAACTGCTTGGCTGAACCTGATTAACTCACAGAACTCTTAGAGATAAGGAATTAATATTCTAAGTCATTAAATTTTAGAGTGTTTTTTTTTTGTTAAACACTTATAGATAGACAGAATATATGAGGATGATAACCATATCTACTTACAGAAATGATGTGAACATTACAAGATATAATGTATTTAAGCCCCCAGCAAATAGTAGGCAGTTGGTAGATCACAAATGATTGTTATTATCATATTTAATTCTAGGCCTCATTGAAGTCCCTATTTAAAGTAGCTAATTCAAGTATTTGGTCCACAGATGAACATTCTGAAACTGAAAAGAAAGAGGACTTGCTGGGTGGAAGTCCTAAAAATTTCTGGACTCCCTGCCCGTCATTGTAAGTCTTTTAAATTCTTTATATCTGGTTTTATTGGGCTGGTTTCTGTTCTTTCCAGTTTCAACCTGTGACTAGGATCTTATCTGCTGTGTTTAGGGTGTTCCTTTGATCCACAGATACAAACCACTTAAAATTAATTACCATACACAGCCCTGCTAGTTGTCAGTTGACATAAATGCCTGTGTCTTACTTGTTTCCAAAAAAAAAAAAAAAAAAAAAAAGAGAGAATGTTTTGGTTAGTAAAGACTTTTATTAATTAAAGGGCAAAAAGTCTTATTCTACATTATCTCTATGCTAATGCAGTCTAAGTGTTCATGTTGGCATGTTTTTAAGCTCACATGTATATGTTGTCATAAATTAGCCCAGGTGTGGTATTCAGCACTGATGCATGGTCACTGAAAAATGACAGGGCATCAAGACTTACAAACAGAGGATGAGGAGGTTGAGTCCTGCTGAATTTAAGAAGCATGTATTTTTTAATTCAGGAAGAATGTTGTAAGGGTCATCAACTGAATGCTTACATTTCTCAACTTTGATAATCTCATGTCGTTCATTTGCTGTGGCTTCTTGCTTCAAGGAGCTTGCCATTTGAACCTTAAACTTACTGTGGAGGAAAATAATATTGGAATTTTCACCCCGTTTCACAGATGAGGAAACTGAGACTCAGAAGTGAAATAATTTGTCAGATTTCTCAGTACAATTTAACACTTTCTCCATGACAATAAAGTGACCTTTCTTAGCCCAGTGAATAAGTTCCAACTAAAAGAGAGAGAGAGAGAGAGAGAGAGAGAGAGAGAGAGAGAGAAGTAGAATTTTCTGAGCACAGGTATTGGTGTGAAAGTTTTCATTAAGTTTATTAAATTGAGATTTTTATAGTTTTATACTATGAGTCTACAATTCTGTGTCTATAATCCTGTGATTATAAGATAAGGAATATTTTGATATGAAATATCTTTAAGATACGGAATATTTTAGACACACATACATACCTACACACTCCAGCAGAGAAAACCTTACAACCAAGTAAATTTTTTGTAGCATGATGTGTCAGTATTCATACTCAATGAGAGAGATTATACATAGCTTCATGCCTGTTCATGTCAAATTTCACTATCCCAAGAGCTTGCTACATATTGATAAGCAAGTAAAAACTTTTTCAGAACTTTTCAGAGCCTAGAATTATGGAATGTGGATTCTGGACCTGGATTTAGATTCTGAACATGGTCCCTGTTCTTAGAGCTTTCTGCTGTTGGACTAGGAGGGCTCATTCTCCAGTTTCTGCAGGAAGTCTGATGGGAACAAACAGTTTGTACCTGCTTGTCGGAATATCATAGCTGGCATGCTCTCAAAGAAAGAGCCTTGACTAAGTTTGAAGTATAGTTCCAAACTTGAGGGAGAGAAGCCAGTGAACTCAGCTAATAACCTCTTTTATCCAAAATCCCTAAGGGATAGAGGAAAAAAGAAAAAGAAATTAAAATGGAATAGCAGCTTGCTTTCAACTCCATGAGAACTGATCATATGGTAAAGCCAGAGGCATCTCATCAAGAAAGTCCAAATTTGATGAAGCAATTTTGTTCTGGAAGCTGCAGACTAGTCAGACCGGCAGTGAAACCCATTACAAGGTTATCAAGATGGGTTAATAGAAGTGGAATCCATACATTAATATTAAAAGCAGTAATAATTATGATACCACTCCCCATTTAGTCCCTGCCCATGAGACAAGGATGAGACCTTTCCTTTGCCAGAGGAGACAGAGATATTTTCAAAGAACTCAAGACTTGAAGTGTTTTACAACTGGCCTTCCTTGCTGTAGACTTCAAATGGAATAGTGTTAGTTTTGCTATCTTTCTCTGGTGGCCACATCAGTGAAACATGATTTCACATACAAGGTAACACTCACACTAGGGGTGGGTGACAGAAGGTGTGGTGGGGAGGGATGTGCCCAGGGCCCACAGGCCTGATGGCCTTCCCTCTGCATTGCACACTGCCTACATTTCCTGAGAGAACAGGGTGGCTGCTGCTGTTGCTGGATGTTCACATGGTTGCTCAGTAAGTAGTGAAAGGGAAAATGTCCAGTTCTGATAATGGAGAGAGGAAATGCATTTGGAACAAAGTTATTTTGGGATGATCTTTTTAACATTGAAAACTATCTGTTCACATTCATTTTCCTCATGTTTCATCCACAATAATATTTGAAATCAATTATTTGGTATCTGCCTTATTATGAAGAAAAAATATCAGGGCCTTAATCTCCTCTGGGTTGATTCCTTTTACGGAGAGATTCCCTTATCTCTCAGAGCACCTGACTCAATTCAATGTTTGAAAAGACTGTTTTTTGAGCACTTCCTGTGTATGCAGAACTCTGATGACATAGATAACCGGGTTTGAATTTCAGGCCTCCTGCTTACTATGTGAATCTTGACAAGTTACTTAACCATCATGGGATGCAATTTCCTCAAATGTAAAATGGTATTAACACATGAAAAGTTTGTTGTGAGAATCAAATGAGGTCAAAAAAAAAAAAAAAAAGAGTACTTATTACATAATAGACAGTGAAGGAAGGTTTAGCCCACTTGATGTGAAAGGGAACAGGAAGGTGAATAAAACATACACAGACTTTTTAGTGCAGGGGAAATAGAGAAAAATATTTAAATGACTCCAGAGTATAAAGAGGAGAGAGATTAATTTAAGTTGTGACAGAAAGGGTATACATTTGACCTGAGCCCAGATGGACACAGTATCAACAGACTGGGAAATGAGAACAGGGAGATTGAGGAAGTAAAAAAAAAAAATGCTTCAAAGCAGAAAAAAAAAAAAAAAACCAACAAAAAAAGCAGTGACACAGAGGCAGGAAAGAGCTGGGAAGGAGAAACTACACTCTAAGGCCCGGACTTTTCCAATATCGTACCGATGAAAAATATTCTCTTCCTGTTTTTTCCCAATTATTCTGTTATTTGCTAAAGCAAGTGTTCTGATTTGGGACTTGAAAAATAGTCACTAACATCTGTTGTAGCATCGCAACACATATTCTAGGTGTGAAATTGGGTGAGAGAGGAGAGTGGGAAGTTGGTTGATTGTGATCACAGAGGGTCTTCAGAGCGCAGAGAGGACATGATTGGTCCTTAAAGTCCAGGCTGGCAAGGAGTCCTGCAGGCCCTGATGTGAGGGGTCAGGGATCTGGGGCAGTTAACCATCAAGCTGTGGGCTGGATTGGAAGGCAGGGAGACCTGGGCAGGGCCAGGGGACAACGTAGAGGGTTATATAAAATCACATAACTTTTCAAATATAAAACTAAACAACATAACTTCACAGCCAGAAGAACAACTTCAAGCTGGCTGGGGGCTAGAAGTCAGGGCTCAGGGCGGTTCTGCCCAAGGCTGGCACAGGGGCTGTTCTGTCAGTCTGGGTACTTGGACCACGCCAAGTGACAGTTTCCACTCCATTTGACAATTTCTTCAAATGTAAAATGGGATTAACACATCAAAAGTTTCCAAATACAGGGATCCCTGAAAGGAATCAGCATGCTGAGCTACTGCTAATGAAGTAATTCTCATCACCGAATGCCTCCCAGTGGGCCAGTAGCTAGTACGTCTGGAGCCTTGGAACAGGTGTTGCACACGAACAAAAGTGGGTGAATGCAACCCATCAAGTGTAACTCCTTCCAGTGCCACCTGGCAAGCAACGCTGGCGATGAGGACTCCGTAGTCAGGCTGACGATGGTTATGCTAATATCTGTCTGAACATCTGTCTTTGACCTGCCTGGCAGCCTCTTCCCTTCCTTTCAAGAGGAGAGATGAGCCAACTGTTTCATTATATTGGGGGGTTCTAGAAATGTAGGTAACATGGATACCTTGAGTATGATCTGAAATGTGTGCTACAATACATTGGGGACTCTTCTGTAAAAGACCTTCTGAACTGCTCATCACGTTAGGGATGAGACTGTCTCCAGTTCACCAACCCCCTCCAATTATAACACAAAGTATTTTCTATTGACTTGACCATGACTAGCAAAATGTTTCTAAGGCTTGGGAATGCCTGAAACATTTTCTTTAGTACATTTGAGTTTTCCTCAGTGGTGTGATTCTGCTTCTTTCTGCTCTGAAATCCAACCCTGAGTGCACAGCAGAAATTGCCACAGCTACCCTGTTTGCTTTGAAGTACCCACAGAATGAAGTTAAATACCTTCAGAAGATCAGTTCTCACTTAAATGACACATACAGGAATGTGAGGTATTCTGGCAGAAGGTGCTTCAAGCACTTGGGGTTTCCCAACTACAAGACAGGCCCCTGGCTTCTGGATGGAGAGAGGGAGGGTGGTCATGGGTTTGCCATCTCCCAGGAAAACTGTCAAGTTCTCTGATTGCTAATGATCATTATCTGTCCACCCTGGACTTGGCATGGATTCTCTCAGGATTTGTTTTATAGGCCAATTTTGGAAAGTGACTAAATTGGAAAGAATTTTATATAAGATGCTGATGTAGGGTGAGTTTAGTCAGATGTTCTCCTTCATTAGCCTGTGACCATAAGCCTTGTGCTATATTGCATCTTCCCAATGGCTCAGTGGCTCAGTTGGTGTGTGCATGTGTAAATGTGCACACGTGGGCATAGCAGAGGGGCTAAAGGGATGCAAGAACCACATGCATGAACTTGAGAGAGAATGCAGGAGAGAGAACCCAGAAGAAGTGTGGATATAACTGGGGGGGTCCCCTGCTTTCAGCTCCCCCACCCCAGCCCTGGCCCTTCCCTGGCCCTGCCCTGGCCTGCCTGCTGTGCCTGTATAACTGTTAAAACCAATAAAGAACCTATGCAGATTAGTGAGCCTGATGCTCCCTTAACAGTTGGTGACAAGGATTGATTACCCTATAATTGGCAACAAGGATGGGATGGTTATCCAACAGCTAAAATGTGTAGATACAGCTTACAAACCATGAAGGCCTAGCTGTGCCCTCAACTGGATGCATGCACACATGCCGACACTTCAGATTGATTTCAGTACCCAACACTGACATTTACTTGCCAAATCCCCACCATTTCTCTAAAAGCTTCCATAATCTGGGAGGTCATCCTCATCTCAGCTTTTCTTTTCTTAAAAGATCTCAGGGTCTTTTAAGCCTCTATTTAGCTATCAATGGTCAATTCGTAGCATACACTTTTGTACCTGCCTTCTTCACTCGACATGTTTGTGAATTCATTCATATTCCTGTACATACCAATAGTTTATTCCCTTTTATTTCTCTAAATAAGTCATCTTTTTTTGTTCAATCTACGGAATGATTATAGCAGAGTCTATTCTGTTGATGGCACATTCTATTCTAACTCATTTTAACTGATCTGACACCAACAGAGTGTGCTGCAATCCCATTCTGACATAAATTCTCCACTGTTCATGTAGGCCCCCACAACTACCTACATGTCGCCATCTCTACTTCAGGGTTAACAGTGATTTGGTGGTCCACAGATTATCCACTCTTTTGATAAACTGGTTTTGAAAACTGACTGAAAATTTGGAGGTTCCATACTTCCCTTACTAGGTTGAATGATTCACTAATAGAATTCAGAGAACCCAGCAAAGTGCTCTATTTTTATACTTTTGTGATAAAGGATACACTTAGGGTAGGTCTGAAGGAGGCCCAGAGCTTCCATGCCCTGTCTCCCTCATCAGGATTTCTCACCCAGCACATTCAAGAATCAGGAAGGCCCACAGAGCTTTGGTCTCCAGGGTTGTTTTAAATTAGGATTTCATTACATAGGAATGGTTGATTAAAACATTGACCCCATGATGAACTCAATCTCCCGCCCCCCCACCTACCCTTGCTCCCTTAGAGGTCAGACTGAAAATCCACATCCTCTTAGGTGGTTGATCATTTTGGTTGCCACCCACATCCTGAAGCTATCTAACTACACACCTAGATACCCCCAGGACCTCATTAGCACAACAAAGATATTCCTATTTTCAGGAAATTCTGAGGGCTTTTAAAGCTCTGTGCCAGGAACCAGACATCAGATATATTCTTTATCATAACGCAGATATTTGGTGTTCAGCTGTTGTGATTCTGAACTTTGACTGCTATGACAAAAGCATAATAGTATAATATTCTCATACCGGGCTCATTGTGGATGTATGTTTCATTTTTCTTGTGTAAATTACTTAGGAGAAAAATTAGTGAATTGAATGTCAGTAACCTAGATCTGGTCTTCAGGAACTCACTCTTATTTGCAGGACATAGTTTCTTAAATGGCCGTGAGCCACTATGGGAGGAGGACTGAGGTGATCATTGCTGTGACACTTGCTGTGGTATTGCAGAGTGCTTTCTCATGGTTAACTGGCCTCTTGATCAAGGAATTCTGACTCTGAGAACTCAGTCAGGCCAGAAAATGAGACAAGAGTTTCTGTCTTTTCTCTGGGACAGCTGGGCATAGTCTACTACTCATACATTCTTTGTGAGTCTCCTGTTAAGGGGAGGAGAAACTGAGAAACAGACAAAGAGGAAAAGAGTTGGAGAGAGACAGAGATAGAGAAAGGCAGAGGCAGATAGAGAGAGATTGAGAGAGATCTTTGTCAGCCTCTAATTTACCTTGTCCCAGTAGCATCACATTCTATTTGTCATCTCCATATATACCAGTGGGTCAGGCATCCCTGACTGCCATTCTGCTCGTATGGCCTATTTGTTCATTACGTCCACCTTGTTTTATAGTTTAGTGTTTCCCTTTAATTACTACTATTTCAGATCCTCTCTCTATGGTTACTGGGGAACTCAGTACTACAACAGTATTCACAAAGGACAGTCACTTCTGGGCTTCTCAATAACAATAGGTCTCTGTAACCATAATATTTTCTCTTACCTTGGAGATCAGTATTCTCAGGCCCTATGTATTAGTCAGCAGGACTGCCATAACAAAGTGCCATAGCCTCCATGACTTAGACAACATACATTTATATCTCACAGTTTTGGAGGCTGGGATTTTTAAGGTCAAGGTGCTGACAAGGTTGGCTTCTTTTAAGACCTTTCTTCTTAGCTTGCAAATGACTGCCTTCTCATTGTATTCTTATGTGAACTTTCTTCGGTTCATGCAATGAGAGAAAGCGAGAGCTCTCTTGAGTCTCTTTAGTTATAGGGATATCAGTTATAAGGATATCATTATGACCCCACCTTAATGAGCTTATTCAACTTCAATTTCCTCCTTAGGAGTCTTATTTCCAAATGAAGTTACATTAAAGTCCGGGTTTCACCATGTGAATGGGATGGGGCACAGTTCAGTCTATCCCAAGGAGCATTATCAGTTGCTTGCTTTTCTAGTCTTATAAGTAGGCCCCTTTTAGCTGACTCTTTCTATGCTTAATAAAAATAGACCTCTTTAAGAGGAACTTTTAAGCATAGAAACTTTTCTATGCTTAATAGAAATAGACCTCTTCCTCTCTACCAAACTTCTTTTAATATGAGTCATTGCTTTTCCCCATGCTTCCAAGTGCCTTCCTAGCAGCAAATTAGGCTCCTGAGGCCCTTGCCAGATTATGTTGTAAGAAACTGCTCACACACTGACAAGCTTTATATTCCCCTCTACTCACCAAGAGATGATGCCTTCAAGACCCTCTCCTTGAAAGCACTATCCTGATGCCCACTGAAGTATGTCATCCAGGTCTTACAGTGCTATGGGCATGGAATCTCTTTTTTTATTTTTTCCACCAGGCACAACACATTCCAGTCAGGTCACACAACAATTTGATCCTAGTGACTGTTGTGGGAGCCAGGAGGAATGGCGGGAATCCTTGAGGAAGAAAAGTATTATCTTAGGCTCACTTGAGACTGCTTCATAGCATTCAAAGAGAAGTGTGATCAGGAAGACTGAGGTCCTCTACTCAAATATTTCCATCCCAATCCTCAGACTACCTCTGGTCTATAAGAGCTCTAACTTAGGTTTAGGACTTACCTACCTGAGTGAGCTTCCCTTAATGTCTAATCATACTAACAATAAATAATAAGCATCATTATTAATCAATTATATTAAATATAATTTATATCTCCAATGTTAATGATATATTAATATGTTGATATATAATAGTATAAATACACATTGGTGTGCAATATTTAATAATTAATATATAAAACATATACTAGTACAATTGGCATAATTCATATTTAATTATTAATAACTAAGGATAGAGCTGCCTGGCATTCAGCTCACACTGCCTCTGGAGAAGGAAATGATGTTCTCCTCAATATTATCCAGGAGTCCCTTTGGCACTCACACTTTGTTTGAAATTGGTCACTCCATTCCGCAGTCTTCAAAGTCATTTCTCTCAAACCTTTCAATGTCCAGAGATATTGTATAAGCTAGTGATTCCCTCTCCCCTTTTCTCCATGCCATTCTAAGTGAAAGTTCTAGCAATGCTCTGTTACATCACCCCGGGAACTATTATTATTCACCACTAGTGTGACAGGTCCTTACTGTCACTTGCCTACCGAATAAGCCAACACCAATGGCTGATACCCAGAAACACTCCATTATGGCATGTTGGTTACAGTGTTCTTCAAATCTACCTGCTTATTCATGCTTCCAGTTTGTTCTACCAACAAACAAGGGAGCTGTATTTAAACTTTCAAATACAACTGTGAATTATTATTTTTTTCCAGGTTTTGCTTCACATATTTTGAAATTGACTAGGTATGTACACATTAAGGATTATGATGACTTAATGAATTGACCACTTTATACTAATCTAATATTTCATTCAATATCCAGTAATATTCCTTATTCTGAAATTCACTGTAATGTTAGTATTTCCACACTAATTTTATTGTAGTATTGTTTGTACAGTTATGTTTCATTATAGTCTCCCTTTAATTTATCTGTGTTTTTCATTTAAAAGTAAGTTCAGTTTCTCATTTGATCCAGCAATGGCTCTTCTGGGAATCTATCCAAAGGAGATTTCAATACTGATACAAAGGGACACCTGTACTCAGATGTTTATTGCAACACTATTTATAATGCAAGGACATGGAAACAACTCAAATGTCCCAAAAGAGATGAATGGATGAAAAAGATGTGGTATATATACACAATGGAATCTTACTCATCAATTAAAAGTGACAAATTTGATGAATTTATGATAACATGGATACACCTAGAAGAAATCATATTAGCAGAAACAAGTCAGAAAGAAAAAGAAGAAACCAAATGGTCTCACTAATATATGGGATATAGGAAAAACAAAAAATCAGGAGGAAAACTCAAAACAAGCTAACAAACTAAAGTATACAACTAGGACGGGGTGTGGGGTGGGGGGAAGGCTGGAGGAAGAATAGTGGGAGCAGTCAGGGAGAGGAGGTGGTAGGTGATCCCCGGGGAATACAAAGATATATATATATATATATATATATGTGTGTGTGTGTGTGTGTGTGATATATATATGTGTATGTGTGTGTACATATATATACATATATAAAAGGAAAAAATAAGGTAAGTTTCTTACGAACACATATAGTTGATCTTGAATTTTTTTTTTTTTTGAGACTAGGTCTTGCTATTTTTGCCCATGGAACCACAGGCTCATGTTGCCCATGGTACCACAGACTCAAGCAATCCCCAGCCTCAACTTCCCAGGTAGCTAGGATTACAGGTGCCTGCCACCATGCCCAGCTATTTTTTTGGGACTAGGTCTTGCTGTGTTGCCCCAGGTGGGACACCAACTGCAATCCCCAGTCCCAGCCACTACTCCATAAACTGTCGCTTACAGGCACACACCACTGTGCCCTGCCCGATTTTTTTGTCGAAACTGACAATTTCTTTCCGTTGGAATGTTTAGGTTGTTTACATTTGATGTAATAATTGTGATTGTAGGTTTAAATGTACATATTGAAAGCTTTTTCCATTTGTCCTATCTAAGCTTTGTGCGTTTCTTCCTCATTCGCTCCTTCTTTTACTTAATTTTTCATGATTCTATTTTAACCATATTATTGGTTTATTGTGTGAGCTTCTTTACTTTTTTTTTTTTGGTTGTAATTATTGTTGCCTTTTTATTGTCAGTGATTACTCTAGGTTTTACCTGATACATCATTATCTTAGCAAAGTTTATCTTTAAATTTACCTGTGGTACAAATTCTTTCATCTATGTTCCACTTACTTCATGATGCCATGCATTTTAATTCTATATATGGTATAAACCCAAGAAATAGATAATGAGAAAAATGGTCTTTTTATTAACAGATTTTCCTTTCCTTGCCAAATTCCTACCTGGTATTACCTTCCTTCTCCCTGAAGAGTTGCTTTAATATTTTGTATGAATTTTCTGGCATTTGTTTGTATGAAAAATTAAGTATTATGTAATCCTTTTGGAAAGATATTTTCAGTGGGTACAAAGTTCTATGTTGACCTTTATTTCATTGTTTTTAAAATGTCACTCCATTGTCCTCTGCATAGTTCTTATGATTTATATTCTTATTTTGTTTTTAGTCTGATTTTTTTTTTATCTCTGATTTTCATTAAACCAGTTATGATGTGACCTATGTGGTTTCAGTTCTTTTAGTCTTTTTTGAGGCATGTTGAGACACTTAGATCAGTAGATTTGTATTTTTGTTAAGTTTTGGTGATTTTCAGCTTTTAATACTTCAAATATTTTATGTTTTCCCTCTTTCCTCTCTTAGAATTTCATTTATCACAAGCAAGGCCACTAAAGCATAAAGCTAGACTGAAGGACTCTGTTGATTTTAAAAAGACTCTTTTCCCTGTATTCTGTGCTTTATTTTGTACAATTTCTGTTCTTGAATCATTGTGTTCATTATTAATATTATTATTGTTATTATTATTATTTTGTAGTACCTAATCTGTAGTTAAATCCAGCCAGTGTGATTTTTATTTAAAATATTGCTTTTTTATATCTAGATTCCACTTAGATTTTCTTTTTATATCTTCCACTCCTTTTACCTTTTCATTTCTGAGCAAGTGGGACAGATTTTGAGTAGTAATTTCTATGGCCTTTTCATTTTAATTCAGCTTCTGTCATTTCTAGATTTGTTTGTATTGATTGCTATGCAATTTATAAGTGTTATTTTCCTTCTTGCTCATTATTAGTATTTTTTATTCACTCACACACATTCTCTTTTTAATTCACAAGAAATAGATTATGATGCATTTTTTAAAAATAGCTGTGTACTTCATTGTGATATGTCGTTATTTGGAAATAGCTTGACTTTCAAGGATTTTTCTTAAGTTTTGCAAAGTGGGGTTTAAAGAAGACTGTTTCAGGGGTAACTTACCCTCACTAAGAAGGTGCTTTCCTCAAGGATTTTATGTAGTCCTATGTATTATGTGGACTTTCTACCACATAATGAACACTTCTGAGCCCTATGTGAATTCCAAGAATTGTTTGACTTACTCCATTCTTACAGTCTGTTTACTAACCTCATCGCTTTCACATCACACAAATATAGGTCAGTATTCAGCCAGGGACACAAAGAGGCCCATCTCTGTGCACTTTCCTCATTTTCAGTACTCAATCACACTGTCTTTAGCTCCTTGCAACCTGATTTCCATCTTCTCAGTTCAATGGAACTGCTATCCTCTGTTTGGGTTTCCCCTTTTCTGCAATGCAGTCTGGAAAGTGGGGTAATCATGGTAAGATCTCATATCATGTGTTTCCCTTTTCTCAGCGATTACCTTCCTGCTTTGCCTTCTGTCCAAAGCCTGCAATCCATTCTTTTATACAGTTTGTCTGCTGTTCTAGTTGTCAATACCAAGAAGGCAATTCCTATTGAAGTTAATAATTCGTGGACATGATCAGAAACCTTCTCACATGTTAAAGTATTTCTACCACTTCTCTTCAAAGTGACTTTCCAAAGCCCTTAATACCATTTCAATATAATGGAGGTAACTATGATGTATGTGAATGCATGTTTGTGCATATGTATGTGTGTATGTATGTGAGTACATGTGTAATTATCCTCACTGTCCATAGGCTGTTTGACCCTGAGTTCAGATTCAGTTCAGGTTCTTCATGGAGAGTTTAGATAATAAAGGATGAGTTGTTATCTGGATCCATTTGACCCTGACTTTGAGCTGGTGAGTGACAATGCTGGGAGGGAAGAGTACTGGAATCAGGAACAGATCAGATAGGATTTAATGGAAGAGGAATGAATTTTGAGATTTGTGGGCAGAATTAAGGAATCTAACATGAATTTAAGGACTAGTATTAATGAGAAGCAGCTAACATCCCGAGACAAAAAGACACAGGAAAAGAGGTGGTGTCCCCAGTTCCTCTGTGAAACAAGAGTACTGGAAAAGGAATCACGACATGTGATCTGTGACTAAAAAGGAACTCCGTCACTCCTGGGTTGTGAGCAGTTCTGAGGAATGGACATCAGTGGAGGACTCATTAAAGAGCTCAGACCCTGAGATGAAGATTTGTATGTAAGTGAATTATTGAAAAAGTGCATTCTGGAGACATATGTAGGAGCATAGAGGGCCAAGATAAATAAAGGGTGAGAGTTTCGCAGGAATGCAGATTCAAGCAAAATCCCACCCCTAGCCTAACCCAACAGGTTTTTCTGAAGTAAAATCATATCTCAGATTTGTCACACTTCATGGTTTGACCAATGCAAGGCAAGAGAGCTAATGCTTCATCCTATTATATCAATCATTGGCTAAACTCTGGTCGGGGCATGAACTCCCAAGTACTCCCAGCTCTCCACCTCTGGTGGATGAAGTGGCTGGTTTTCTGCAGAAAGTTACAGCTGTCTGTCAACAGAAGCAAAAGATAGAAAATCTAGGAAACAGACTTAAAGAAACAGAATCTGGACATAAGATTAACAGTGTCCACCACAGGGGTGGAGTAAATAAATGCCCAAGCACACTCTCCATTGAGTTCCCTTACCCATACACAGCTAGAAAGTAAAGGTAAAGAAAGGCATCCCAGGTGATACAGACCCTAGTTGTCAGCTTCTTGGAGTATAGCATAGATACTGGAAAGTAGGAAAGGGATCTAGAGGGCAAAGAGATAATAATTAGGACAGGAAGGATAGATTCAAAATTTGATGCATACTGACTTGGCTCTTGAGTTCATATAGTGATAGTTTGGAAAGCAAGATATATCTTCCAAGATATACATAAATAACATTTACTATACTAATAACCACATTACCACAGCATGGGTTATGCTCTTAATGTTAATTCTGTGACTTTTGACCAGCTTCTCTGGGACTAATTTCCCATTTATGAAATTCTAAACTCCCAAAATTCAGACTTCTTATTTCCAGTTGGGAACAGTTACTATAAATAACCTGTTAACTGATTGATATTAATAGAAATTCCTTTGAATTTTGCTTGATGCTTGTAAACATCTCACTATTCTTTATGGATTTTTTTTTTTTTTTGCTGGCAAAGAACAGTACATTTATTTGATAAAGAGGTTTATGAAATTTTTTTTGAATAACAGTTCTAATGAATGATTTTATGAGTTTCAGTGGGGGGGGAAGTGATACTGAAACCAATTATAATTCTTATATGAAGACTATTTTTTCATATATGTATATTTTGTGACATGGAAAATATTTATGATTCTTTAAGATTCTTTTTTTCCCTCTAAAACTATACAGTTTATTTCTAGCTTAAAACATATATGTAAGAGAAAATTAGGATACAAGATATCAACATGCAAATCAGGATACAATATATCCTGAAAAGAAAATTAGGATACAACAAGATATTAATATAGCAAATATTACAAGTTTTAAAACTTTAAGACAACTTGAAATTTGGATACAATAATAGAAGTAACAAATGGGGATGTTCTCCAATATCCTAATTAGGAATTTTTTTTTATAATTTTTAAAATTTTTGTGGGAAGAAAGCAAGTTACATAGATAGGTATACATATTACAATACCATCATTATGAAATTATAACCTTGCAAAATAATATATTATTTACTGATGTGTAATTTAAAAATTTCAAATACCCCTGGAGTGGTATCAAATCAAATCCAGTGTACTGATTATTATTTCTGGGAATGTATAATGGGGAATAACATAGAAGAGATATCTACAGAGAATGTCAACTATCTCTGTGATGCTTTTCTTTTTTTTTAAATTTAATTTAAAAATTTGCATTTATATGTGTATTTATATTTATATTACATTATTGCATTATTGTATACCCTGGGGCTTTCCCATTTTGGTAACACTTGTTAACCATCCTAACCTTTTGTGCCCTTCACCTCCCCAACCTTCAACCTCATCCTCTCTCACTCCATTGTTCAGTCCCATTGGTTGTTTTTATTTTTTCTTATGTTTGTTTGTTTATCCCTATATCCATTATATAAGTGAGACCATCCTGTATTTCTCTTTTTCTTTTTGGCTTATTTCTGCTAATATGAGTCTTTCTAGTTCCATCCATGTTGCTGCAAATGACATGAGTTTGTCCTCCTTGATTGATGCATAGTATTCCATCGTGTATATATGCCACATTTTTTTTTAGCCTATCATTGGCTTTGGGGCATTTGGTTTGTTTCCAAATCTTGGCAATTGTAAACAGAGCTGCAATAAACTCTTTATGGATTTTGTCTCAAGTTCCTGGTACTGATGAAATGTAATTTTAATGATCCTGATAGTATCTTTAAGGAGTGTAGATTCTAAGAAACCATTGATATATATGGTCTTAAAAGATTCTGAGTAAATTTACAGTTTCCTGCTTTTTTTTAGCATTTCTTATATATTGATTCTTTTTTTATATTGATTCTTATATATTATATATTGATTCCCTCTTTGATATTTGACTCTACCTCTGTAGCAAAACAGAATTACTGGTAAGCCGAGACTCCTAAGAACTATAACGAGTAATATTTTACTGGAGGAAATAGGTCAGGAATCAAGTATTTGGTGATGCAATGATCATATAAATGACCATATCCATGACATGTAAGTGCAAAAATTACTCACTATAGGCTGCAGATAGACACCATTTCCAATATGATAAATCTTGCTCAGGTCTCCTCTTAAAACCACTGATAATCTATCTGAAATCTATACCCTTTATAAATGAACCCTTTATAAATGGACTCATACAAGTTTATATAGACCCAGTGTACTCAATGTATCTATATATAGATTTCCTTTTGGGGGGGAGGGCTCTTATTAATTTAGTCATAAATGGTCATTTATTCATTCCATACATGTATTCGGGAAACGGCAGAGGAGCTACATATTTGCAATGTCTCAACCTGGGCCTTTTCTCTACCCATCCTCTCAGCTTTA
Source organism: Uropsilus gracilis (assembly GCA_004024945.1). Lineage (NCBI taxonomy): Eukaryota > Metazoa > Chordata > Mammalia > Eulipotyphla > Talpidae > Uropsilus > Uropsilus gracilis. Next base: position 406,805 of record PVHY01000035.1, read on the forward strand.
ATCTTTAAGTTGGTTTCACTTCTTTGCTAGGTTTTCCTCATTTGAAGAGAGATATAACTTTGATCCTATCTCTGGTTTACTGCTACCAGGGGTTGAAGATCACTCTTTCTGGTGCCAAGTAAAAAAATAGGAGAGAGGGATTTGATCGACCTGATCTGAGTCAAGTGTTCACTCCTTTATCAACCAGCTGAAGAGAGAGATTACTCTGATAGGGCCTCTTAGGGTCATTTGCTCACCTGATAAGTTATTCTGACTGGGGATATTTCATAGTGAACTCACCCTTTTGCCAGTCAGTGGCATCACAAATGGGTACTATGAAAGGAGAGTGTTTTTCTTTGAAACTTGCAGTTGAAGTCAAAGGGAGGAACAATGAAGAGGCTGATGCTTAGTTGTACGCTGTATAAAGTGGATATGAGTATCTTCATTCTGAAGTCTCAGGTCAAGTATTCACTTAAGGTCACAAGGGTAATAAGTGGCGAAGTTGTGATTGATGAAAGGCTATAGAATATCCCTACATTATAGGTATTAAATCTCAGACCCTAGAACCACACATACTGGACCTCAAATCCCATCTCTGTTACTGTTACTATCCAGGATTCGACTTGATTTATGTTTGTTTTGTCCATGGCCTTGAGCGATAATTTGACTGGAAATCCAAGGCAAGCTTGAGAAATCAAAGATTCTAGTTGTGTCCAGTTATTAAAGGACTTTCTGTCTATTTACCTGAAGAGCTAATGAAGTCTTGCAATTCAGAGTGCTTATGCTGTTGTGTCCCAAGACCAGTTATAGCAGCTGTGGCCTGTCACTCACTCGTTCACTCATTAAATGTTCATTGAGTTTCACTATGTATACAGGCCCTGAGTTCTGTATTGTGTTTGATAGTTGTATGCAGTTGTAAAACAAGATTCACTCCTAGTGGAAATCCATAAAGGCACTGAATTCTTGAGTGGAGGACTAGTCAAAAGAGGAAGTATTTATACTATGACAAGATTCCCCCTTAAAATTAGACTTTAAGGGAATTTAAAAATGTTTCTTAGGAGTGAGAAATTGAAAATAGTAATTACGTATAATATCTATTGATATTAACTCATGGTATATAACTATATTAATAATGTACTTTTAAAAACACACTATACGCCATATGTATAGGATGAAATGCTCATGAGCAAATTACAAAGAAAATATTGCTGGGCAAATAGATAATACTGAAAGTATTTACTTGAAAGTTGCTTCAGTTTGATCTGCTGTGGAGAATGTCTATTATTCTTAATCACAGTTTATTGATAGGTATTCATTAATTATAATAATATTTAGTACATCTATGGATCCTTTCATCTTTAATTTTCAAAGTACTTTACAACTAGTAATTAGTTCCTCCAACAAATTTGAAGGTAACTTTCAGCAAAACTTACACCAATGCTCAGAATAACTTACTCAGAAGTTTTGGACACAGGCCATAGTTTTGTTGCCTGAGGCCTGAAATGAGGAGCAGCCAATTCCCAAACTATACCTAGAAGTGGCTGGGCACTGTGGCTCATGTCTGTAAGCTTCAGCCTATGAAGCGACCGGGCCTAGGGATCGTGGTTCAAGTCCCGCCTGGGGCCTGTAGTGAGACCTAGTTCCAAAAAATTAGCTGGGCATGGTGTCACGTGCCTGTAATCCCAGCTACTTGGGAAGCTGAGGTTAGGGATTGCTTGAGTGTGTGACCCCCTGGGAAATGAGAGTCTGCGGTTCCACAGGCAAAAATAGTGGGACCTAGTCCCCCCCTCCAAAAAAAAAAGCAAACAAACAAAAAAAAAACAAACAACAACAACAAAAAAAAAACTGTACCTAGAAGGGAATCCAACAGAAGGAAACTCTTCTGATGCTGTCAAAGTAAGAAATTCACAATGTGTGGGAGGCCATAAGTGGTGGTGTCATTTACAGCAGGCTGTCATGTTAGGTCATCCAAAATCTAGGTGGAGGTACAGGAAACCAGTCTCTGAACTCCCTAAAATGCCCAATATCATTTTCCACACTAGGTGAGAAGTGTTATTTTCTCTGAGTCAACTCTACTTAGTGTTCAGGCTTGGAAGGAGTAGTGGGCACAAGAGTCCAGTTACCAGATCACCAGTACTGGTTCCACTATTACTTGGTGTCCTAGAGTGAGTCACTTTACCCTCTATTTCTCCATCCACAAAGTTAGTTTGCAATTATTTGGAGCTGTATGTCACAAATGAAGAGCCTGTCTGGCGACAAGGGCCAGTAGCTGTGTTTTCTTTGGCTCACCACAATTTTTTTAAAAATGCATGTTCTTCTGGTTTGCTTCACCCCCCACCATTCCTTGTTACCTTATACCTGGTCTTCCTCACTCCTTTGTGGCACTTTCCTGGCTCCTGTAGGCATTTGAGGTTGCAATGTCTGAGCTAGATGATCTCTGCTACTGCCTAATACCCCAGTAGCTAGACAAACTAGATCCTTAGAGGTTACTAAGGTTCAGGAGTAGTCAGGTAGGAGGATCACAGGACTATAAAGTTTTGAGCAGCATAATTTTAGTTGTTTTTTTTTTTTTTAAATGTGGGGCTCAAACCCATTGACCCTGAAGTTAAGAGTCTGATGCTTTACTGACTGAACCATTTGAGCAGTTAGGACTGTAATGTTTTGAAGGGTTTTTTGTTTGTTTTTCTTTTACTTAATACTTTCCAGATGCTTCCATTTTGGTGCTGAGGACATAATTCTCTTAGACCTCTTCCTATAAATTGCTGAAAGTCAAGTTCCTCATGAAAATAACATAATTGCTTTTTGTATTTCCTGATCATCACAAGCCATATCACACAACCTAGACCCCTGACTTATATTCCAATTTTTTCTTCTTGATGTTTAAAGACCAGTTAAGGGGCAAAGGAGCTCATATCAGAATCAAGATCTGAATTAACGAGGAGGAAGAGAGGTGGGAAAGAAAAGGTAAATGATATAGGAGACTTCCTTCTCTCCCCCCAACCCCCGCCATGCTCCCCTTAAACTTAAGTTAGAAGCAAATCTTAAAAGCAGGGAAATCGTTCGTAGGGTTATCTTTTGTAGATTCCCAAACTTCTTGACCCTTTGGCAGCTCCAGCTCCTAAGTTCGCTGTTCTAGCTGAGGTGGTTTCGTTTAGCTGCCTGGCAGGCTCCCTCTCGGCAGGGAATTTGTTCATGTTGACCTGAGGGCACACAGCTGCCAAGGGACCCTGGGACACAGGCTCTCGTACAATGCAGCCTGTGTTGTAGAAACTTCCCCACACATGTCTGCACACAGGAATCCTGTCATTAAATGGCTCTTGGTCATGGGGTGGAATGCACCAAGGGTGGGGAGAATAACTTCTTTCTCAAAAGCTTTCTTTTTTCCTTTTTTGCTCCCCTGACAACTTGGAATTTTCTGTTAAGTTTTCTGCTAAAAAAAAAAAAATCCCACATTTCTTTTAAACAAGAGTCAGGCTATTTGGTGTCCTCACAATCTATAGACCAGACTGATAAGAAAGACAAAGTCAGAAAGGACTCGATTGCAGATTAAAATCAAGAAGCCAATTCCATGACCCACATTATAGTTGTTGTATAGCAACTTTCCGTTTGGAAACTGTTTTTCTCCCTGATACTAAAGCCAAACATACTTGCTATAGAAATCAAAGGGGACAAACAACAATCACGATTTGCTAAAGACTTTAAAAAAGATTTATTTTACTAATTTTCTGGAGAGGTTTTCCTGTGCTTAGAAATACCCTTTTCATTATAGTTGAGATCATACTAGTTTCATCTCTTAATTTCTTCTCAGGAAATTATAAAATCTTCCTCAGGGTAGAAAGGAGTCATGTCATTTAATTTGTTTACAATATGATTTTCATTTAAGGTAAATGAGGATATTTGTCTGGAACCTCAGAGGGGAGAGTCAATATGTCTTCAAAAATGCCACAAGTTATCATTTTACTCCACATAAGCTGTGGAACAAAAATCTCAAATTCTTGTTCATGTATCTCTTAGATAGGATTTCTAGACATCTGTTCAGATTCACCATTAATAAAAAGTGCTTGGGAAAAGAACTAATTTTACATTCCTATTATTATATTCTAACCATAATCTGGGATTTCACTTAGAACCATTAGATTTTAAAGAAGTCTCAAGAGAGGTCCCGCAGTAGCCCACGTGCTAAAATCCTTGTTCTGGGACTATAAACAAGTGGTCTTGCGGGAAGGAAGGAAGAAGGGAGGGAGAAATGGGGGGAGAAAGGGAGGGAATACTAAGGGAAGGAGATCAGAATAGTGTTTTCAGTGCTGAAATTAAAAGAAAAAAAAAATGATGCTAAAGTGACCATATGTTCCGCCTCGAGCTTTGAACAGATTGCGTAGCACCATCTAGAAAACATGAACTTCACAAGAGAGTCAGTACCCCACAAACACATTTCTTTTGTCATTTCTGTTTTCAAGGTGAAAGACCACAGGGTGTGTAGCAGGGGAAGAATTGGGCAAGGTGCGAGAGCAGCCAGAGCTGGGGCCGGGTCCTGCTCTGCACAGCTGACAGTGTCCAGATGCAGAAAGGACAGAGGCAACTCTGGAGCCGTGGTGTGTCCGGGCCCTTTGGCCTGACGTGTACCAGAACCAGGCTTGATGGTTTTTCTCCAGACAAGCCTCCTTAACGCCCTAAGCAATTTAGAGAGGGGAGAAAATGAGATGCAAAGCAGCTTTATAAAGAGTGCAACAGGGACACCCACTTTCTCAGACACCCCAGATCAGTGACACTTCAAAAATTCTTTCATCCAGTTTATTCAGACCTTGAGAAACAAGTGACTTGCGTGATGGTTGGCATTTACTAATAAATATAGAATTCAAGCCAGCCGCGGTGGCGCGTGGCTTTAATCCCAAGCCTAGGACAGGAGGCTGAGACTGGGAATTGCTTGAGTCCATGGGTTCGACTTAGTCTCAAAAAATAGCTGGGTGTGGTGGTGTGCACCTGTAGTCCCAACTACCTGAGAGGCTGAGACTGCGGATCATTGAGTTCGGGGTACCCTGGGCAACAAGAGTTTGCGGTTCCCTGGGCAACATAACAAGACTTAGCCTCAAAAAAAAAAAAAAGATAAAATAAAGTGAAATCAAATAAATAAACAAATATAGGATTCATGCTTAAGAATTTTGCTGAAATTTG
>PVHY01000036.1:0-23061 GCA_004024945.1 Uropsilus gracilis
TGTTAACATTGTGAACATATCTAAAAATATGTAGTGAGCACAGGGATTATGAGAAATCTGGTGTAACTCTTATTTTGTGTACATTGTGGGATAATGTAATTAACACTGAAAAAAGAGATTTGGGGCCTGGTTTAAAGTTCCTATAGGTAATGGGAAGCCATTAAAAAACCAAAATCATGGAATGATACATTAAGTTGATTTCCATTGCAATCTTCCCATCCAACCTATAAACATTCTCATTATACTGTTTATACTTGCATTCTTCTCCACCAATTAAACTCATTCCCATGCTTGAAATCTTTCTGTGATCTCCCATTGTGCTTAGTACAGCGTACAGCTTTTACTTCCAATTTGTGCAAAGTCCTGCAAAATTTGAATCCTGTCTGCCTTGTCAGTAACTTTTTAGATTCTTCCCACCCTGCTAACTCTCAGCCAATGAATGGAGTAAGTCAGGAAGTAGATAGTGTTCTAAATGTATAGAATTTCTAGATAAAGATACAGTGGGGCTCAACTGGAATCATGGCAGTGGAATAGGATGAAAAACGTAACTTGAAAATCAGCCTGTAGGTCCTCAGTGGGAAGGAAAGATAAACTTTAAAGTTTAAACTTAAGTTACCAGAAACATGATAGTTTCATTAATAAAATTAGGGAAGCAGATTACCAAAAAGCATAGTTTCATTAATAAAATTAGGGAAGTTGGTGTAGACATTTAGTTGGAACAAATAGCATATTTTAAGAACAGATAGCATAGTTTAAGAAGGTGACATTTATTTTGGGATTGTGTACTACATGACATTTGGGATGTCTGCTCAAATCACAGTTTTCTACAGTCTTTCCCTTTTACCCCTATACCCTTACTAGGAAGTCCTACAGAGGTGGATCTTGAGTCAATTTTGCAATTTGATCCTATCTCTACAACCAATTTTTATTGAGATACAGGTCATCCTCTACAATTGAATCTTTGGGAGTTTCAGTCAATATCTCTAGGGCTGGGAACTTTGCAGTGGGAACTTTGCAGCTGAAAGTCTCCTTTAATCTACCACTTTGAGGATGAACAACATTTTCAGAAAGTTGCTGTCCAGGAAAAAAAAAAAAGGGAAAATGACAAATAGAAACATACCAAAAGAGAGAGGGAACATACTCTTCTCTCAGTCTTTTTGAATTGTGGCTTACATTCTTACATGTAGAGTTAGCCCAAGCAGATTTCTGCTACCTATAAATAGAAATTACCTGCCTACTGCAGTTGATTTTGAACTTGTCAGTTTTCAGGTTTTGGTAGGATTCCTAGAAAATCATCTAGTACCTACATAAAATTGTAGGCTTCGGATTCAGATGGAATCCTGTTCTAGGTACAGTATTTTAAAATTCTTCAGATTCAGAAACATTAAGTTTTTCAAGTGCCTTCTGTTATTGGTCAGATATTGTATCAACCCTCTTTATATTTTCCCATACCAATTGTAGTTATTCTTCAATTTTCTCAGGGCATTGAGTTGGGTTGGGTATGTGTTGCCTATAGCTGGGTCTAAGGATTGGTTCTCCATTAGTTGATCACAACTCACTGAAATAATCAAAGCTAAAGGGAGTTAACCCAGAACACTAAAGATAAATGTATTGACCCATAAACATTGGAAAACAAAAACAGGTGAAAATGCATGATAAGGACAGGAGAGAGATTATAAAGGATAGAGTCCCAAATAAGGATTAAACATAATCAAAATGCTGGTGTAAATTTGAAATAAGACGTCAAGATATGCAGGAGTAATTATCTTGTTATGTCTGAGTCACCTACCCTCTGGTTACATATAGAAGTGAGGTGATTTTTATTTTTTTAAATGGAAGAAGTTGCTATTGAGAATAGTCCTTTTCTCGTTATATTATTAAACCAGTTGTTGGTTCAGGAAAGCTACAGAACTAGGAGTGATTACTTTATTTTACTACTTAATCATCTTTTGTTCTACTCTATTATTATTTCAGTTCATTCTCTGGAAATTTACAAATACAAAAATATATTGAAAATAATGAAATTTCCTGTTACTAAACACCTACAGAAAATAATGTTATTTTTTTTCTTCTTTCCTTGACTTTTTCTCAATATGTATATGAGACAAGTTCTTAGGAAAGACTAGACTCTTTTTATATGTTTGGACAACCGTAAGACCACAATATGAACATGATGAACTGTGTGACCTTTTAGTCTAGGGAATAGAGCAAGTTGTTTGTTTTAGTGAAGGTAGTGAGAGTAATCGACAAGTTTTAGTACTTAGACTTTATATATATGCATGTATATATATTTCATATTTTATATACATATTTTATATTTTATATACATATATGTGTATTTTATGTACATATTTTATGTACATGTATGTATATATTTTATATATAAAGATACTATGTATTATATTTTATAAGGACATTTTATTATTTTAAGGCTATAATATGATCTGATTCATTATATACATATCTGTATATCTAATATATAAATTATATATATACATATATGTATATATAGTCATCATAAGAAAAGAAATTTTCTTTTCTCTAGAAAAAAAGAATAGATATGATCTGATTCATTATATATGCATGTATGTGTATAATTTTATATATAATATATGCATATATAATGGATATCAGCATATATTCAGTATATTCAATATATATGCACATATTCATTATATATACAAATGTATATATTATTTATAAAATATGTATACATATATGTGTGTCTATATAATGAATTAGATCATATTCTATCCTTTTTTTTTTTTAGAACTTTTTTTACACAGTCCTGATATTTTCTGTTTCTAGGATGTTTGGTGCTTGTATTTTTTTTTTGCTTCTAACTCACTAATTTTTCTTTGAGATGAACTTTTTAAGTATACAGAAAAATTGAGGATATGGTATAAAGAGTTTTTATATACTCTCTTACTCAAACAGACACATACATATATATGACTGCTGATACTTTTTAATCATATTTCCTCTTAGCAAATACCTGTGTTCTTATACAGTTGATATCTAAATATTATTATTGGAATGTTTAAAATCTTTGCAGCACTATATTTCTGTTAGTTTTTCATTGCATTGTGGATAATTTTCTATATAGACATTTTAATCCAATTTTAAAAGGTTCATTTGTTACATTTAATTTATATTATATTCACTGTGAAGTGTACCTTTCCCCCACTCTTTCGATTTTTTCCTTGTTTTATTTTATATTGCAACATCAAAACTGCCATTCATGCTTTATTTTTTACTCTGCAAAGTGCACAGTATCTTGAACATAATTGGTGCCCAAATATTTGGGGGATGAATGAATGAATATGCATTGTTATAACAACTTAGAAGAAGGGAGAAATAGAAGGTGAATGCATGAAATATATAGCCAGTTTTCCATGAACAGCCAGCTATGCCAGCATATGTAAAGTATGTAGATGTTTTTTTCCTATACTCTAAAGCCACATTTTCATATAACAACTTTGCCTGCTTTTAGAGTTGAAGAAGCATGAAATATATATATATATATATAGCCAACTAGATATGTCTAGCCAATATTATTTAAAGGAAGTAGAGGATTATTAATGTTTAATCATAGTTCTCAAATTAAAAACATTATTGGTCATTAATTTACTTCAGTTTCCTCACTTTAAAAATTTATTGTGTATAAATAAAAATGCATATAAAAATTTATTGTGTATAAATAAAAATGCATATTATAACACTGAAGATGCTGAGTGAGATTTGTGTCCAAATGATTTTCTGTACTCATTATATACATCAGGAAATATTATTGATAAACTCGCACATTTAATGGATGTATACAATTTGTTGTAAAAGAAACAGGAAAAATAATTTAAAGTTCACTTTTTTCTATATAAGTATTTCATTTTCTGAAATACATTGGGATAAAACTGTGCTAAAGGGTTATTGTAGAAGAAAATGTAGGAATGAGTCAAGAACACAAATATGAAATATTCACAGAGAAAATGTAAAAACAACCGCCCTGAGGCATTGAAAGGAGGTATAAAGATGATTTGAAGATCATTGAACATCTCTATAGAGGTGCATAATATAATTTGAACTAGTAGACAATGGAAATCAAAAGTGCTTCCACTCATAATTATGAATCAGAATATCCTTATGACATTCAGAAAGGTAATTGAATAGAATACAAAGTGTATCTTAAACATATGCCCCTCCCCCCTCCATCAGCCTAAATTACCATTTTAGGTGACAGTTGTCTTCAAAATATCTTTTAATCAGTTTTATTTGACAAATATTTATTGAATTCAGTCTCTGTGCTAGGGATAAATTAGTGAACAGAATAAAACATCATCCTATCACACTTGAAGTCATTTACTCATGTACTTCTCTATTTTTAAATTATACCTAGAATTTTCTTTATATATCACCTTAGGAAGCATAGAATAAGAAAAGTAACAGTAATGGTTGGAGATTTTACAGGGTTTTATATATTTTGATTATTTGGTTGACTAATGTCCCCCTTTATAAAGTAGGAACAGAAGCCAGGAGTTGGCCAATTATGTCAATTTTCTAGTGACAAAAGGAAAATATTACAGTACCATCTCTTCAAAAGTACATGTGAGAAAACAATGTATGGATTGCTGTGGAGTTCTCAAGTGGCCCAAGTATATCAACAGTGTATGAGAGAAAATTTTTCAATAGAACAATGATGGCATTATCAGTATGCACATCCTGAAATTAATGAGTTCACGTCTGTCTGCTCACTTTGCTCTAGTATTTATATTTATATAAATATAAATTTATATATAGACACATACATCACATACATATATATGTATATGTATATATACATAGACACATTTAGACACATACATCACATACATATATTTATATATAGACACATACATCACACATATATGTATATGTATACACATATACACATACATATGTATATGTATGCACATATATACACATATATACCCACATACATATATGTATATATATATATATATAAATGAGGTAACACTGGTTGACAACACTATTCAGAAGTATAGAATTTCACCCCTTCCCTTCAGCTGCATATTAACATTTTAAAACATTTCAAAACTTGTAATGTTGCTAAGAATGACATTTTTGACTTATAAATTGAGTTTGACATCATCTTTTTTCTCAGGTTGAAATAAAGAAGCTTTCTGTCTTAAAAAACACCAGAAATATTGAATAGTAGACTAGCTGGAGAACATCTAGAGAGTTTCATTTATATGAACATAAATTGTAATGTTTTACAGTGCTTAGAAGACTGTAGTGAAGTTTAAGGTTCCATAGTTGCCAGAGAAAACCTGGGTAAGCTATTAATAGTTTAGTATCTCATTTCCTATGGGATGTGGCTTCCATTTGAAGAGGAGAATATTATAGTCTTATTTAGTATAAAATTCATATATTGTAGAAGAGTATGTTAGAGGTCCCAGATGGATTTTTCTTGAATTTATTATCCTGTAAAGTCAAATACAGATGCATCTTTCATAAAAGGGATAAGCTTATTCTAAAATAGTATCTGAGACTCTTCGATCAACTTACTACATTTTGATGACCATTTCAACTGATGAACAGCAAAAGTAGAGTAACAGGAAGAATACAAATGAAGTTAAAAAGTTATTCATGCACAGCAACAGAATTCAAAACTTGAAGCTCTTAAACAAATATTTTAGATAAACTGATTTCAACACAAATAATTATTCCAGGATATGTTAAAGCTATTAACTCTGAAACATGCCATTTAAAACTATGCTGTGGACCATTTATGTTTAATTACCAAACATTTGATTCTAGGATTTAAAAAAAGTCTGATTTTGTCATAATATCACCTTCTACATAAAGTGATTCTTTGACTAGGAATGAAAGTTGCATCAGAACATAATAGTAACCAGAAAAAGATATTTGAACCTTTGAGGTCCAAATTAGCTTCTTATTCATTCAGTTCATATTCAGTATACATGGTAACAGTTTTTGGTGCTGTCTGGTTTCTCAGTCATAAAACAAGCTTCTAACAAAAAAAGCAAGCTAAAGGTGTATATAATGGGAGAGAAAGATTGAAGGGGAAAAAATGAATAAGTTCTTTAGCCTAGAAGAATTGATAGCAACTGGAAACCTGACACTGAGATAACATTCCGTGCTTAACACTGACTTTTATGATCATGGGTTTGATGGATTTCCTAATAATAATTTTTAGTCAACATATTCCGACTTATCCTTTATTAAAAGATTGAATGTAATATATATGACAAAAAATTTCATCTCTGATATAGATTACAATAAATAACTGTATGTTCTCACCCAGAAATATTTGTCTTTTTACACTGTGACTTGGGAGCTGCTCCCATGAAAACTTTGTCTATTCCACTAAGTCAGACCTTGTAAATTAATTTAATCAATAGAATATGGCAGAAATGATGTTATCTCAGAAAATAGTGAATTGCAAAGAAAATTCTAAGCAAGTTCTGAAGGGTTTGCCTAAATTCTTGAGTGATGTGCTGATGAGTTGCTGGAGGCAAGTTACCACTACTGTTGGAGTTACCTTCATAAAATTATCCAAGAAGCTATAGTCACGCAAACTATCCTTTTTGACTCTATTAAAAATAAAATACTGTCCTGAAAACCATGGCAATGACCTAATATTCCAGCTTAGTATTTTATTATGTTTTAAAAATATTGAAACAAAAATTCACTTATTTTTGTTTGCTTAAGAACAAAAGTCCTGTGAACAGTTAAGAATTTAGCAATTTACAGTTTTTAAACTTAAACACCAACAAAATAAAACCGTCAGATTTTTAGTTTTATTCTTCCCAGTTTAAAATGAGGTCATACATTCTTTAGAGAAAGAACCAGTTTTATACCTGTGACTATCTTATTGGTTAGAGTTGCCCGGGTAAGTTTTTGTAATGGTGTTTTAAAAGACATTCCCAGGCAATTAACTGAACACATGAAGAAAGAAATTAAAGAGTGGGTGTAAAAAGAGCTGCATATTTTTGACAATAAAACAATAGGAGATGGTTTTCAGCTTGGTACAAGAAACAAGAAGGTGAATGTCTGTGTAAGATTACTGTCTCTCTTTTTCTTTTTAAATAGTAGAAGATTGTGTATAATCTATGTGAATCTGTTATAGAGCAATGAAGTTCCCTTTGAACTGCAGTTGTTGTTGTATGCTATTAGGTAAATTTTGATGCATTTTCAATAAAAAGGACTATTAATGAATTAATGTTTATAAGTCTCTGAGCTTTTCAGATGAAAGGTGTTATATAAGTGTAATAGTAGTGTGCTGGTTTCCATGACAACAATAACTTTCCCACCTGACAGGAACTCACAAAGTAAGGTTAGTGAGTTAAAGTTGCTATAATATAACTTTTTGCACTTTCTAATTTAAAATGTTTCAAGATGGCACTTTAATATCACATTCTTTATTTTTATTACTCTAAATTTGTTTATATAGTTTTTTCATTCATACTAGTGTATTTTGTGGTATTTTGATTATCCAAAGGAAATGAAATCACCTCCAAAGAGAAGGAGGGTCTCCAAAGAGGAGGAGGAGGGGGCTCAAAAAGCCCTCCAACCGACAAGCCCTAAGGGTCCATTTCACCCCCGCGAAGCAGTTGCAACTCAAAATGCAGTTTAACAACAGGGTTAACAAGGGAGCTCAACAGGGAAAACGAAAGGTCCTTAAAGCCAAGTGGCAGTTATCTTACTCCAGTCTCCATTCTCAGTCCCAAAGGTCCCAAAGGCACAGTCAGATGAATGGTTCCCTTTGCCCCTCTGAACCTCAGGGGTAGGCACTTCCCCAAAGTCCAGTCCTTTGGCCGGTGTTCTCTCTTCTCTTTCCAGTGTTCCGCTGCTCGACTTTTCCAAGGTGATTCAAGCTTCTTCCACAGTTGCTGATGCACAATCAGCTTTCCAAATGGCTGGCCATATCTAGGTACCTGCTTTCCATATCACCTTGCTGCAATGCCACACTCTCCACACTGGCCACACTTCTGCCAGATACCATGGCTCCTTGTCACCTCCAGCTCACTCTTCCAGGGGGCTTCTGCCCCGCCTGGTCACTCCGGCTACTCTTTACCCGCCTGACATTCTCTTCTCTCCTCTCCCCAGAAGTTCTCTCTCCTTCCCAAAGGTCTCTGTTTCCCCCTAAACTCTGCTCCTTCCTCTTTATCCCCCCCTGCTTCTGCTTTCCCTTCCTTTATCCAACTGCCCCTTCTGGCAGTTTTTTTAACTGCCACACCAAATGGGGCGGAGCTAACTGCCACTGGCCAATGGGGGAGGAGCACCTTAAAGGGGTGGGGCTAACTGCTCCCACCCAATGGGGGAAGAGTACCTTGCTAAATGCCACAAACCTGGGGTGGGGGGGGCAGGGGCATCCAGTTTCAGAAAGGCAATTTCCCTTTAAAGTACTAGGATATTGTTACTTTCAAAATTTTATTATTCTCATTTCTCTGTTTTCAAGATCAAAAAGTTCTGGGGTTCAGTTTCTCTGCTACAGTGTAACCTAAAGTAATTATTTACCCCCTCTTTATCTGTTTATCACCTGTAAAGAGGAAATGTAATAGATTATATTTAAAAATAATTATGAAGAGTGCATGTAGTATGCAATCATACTACAGAAACTACTTAGTATACTATATGATGAATAGCAAATACACAATACTGCACTAATACCCACTCATAATAAATGAATATAGGGGCATCTATATCCAATGCTAATTGCTGCTAAGATGGAAGTGTTCAGTATGTACATATATTTGATATGTGGTGGTTAAATATGTTAAGCACTAACTACATGTGCTTATCAAGCACTTCAGATCTAGGCATGCCATCAAATAATTGAATTTTAAATTTTATTTTAGTAAAGATAAGTGTCACATGTAGGTTGGAGTGTCCCAATATGGAGACACTATCTTCTTAGCATTGCCCTTAAGATGTTGATGTTACAGTCTCTGGGTTTTCTCTTCCCTATTGCTCCTGGACTCTAATTGTAACTAAATGCTTTCTTACCTTTTTATTTCTTTAATTTCCTCTTTCTTCCTACTTTCTACTTTACATTTCTGCTCAGAATTTTTTCCCTGTATAACTCTGAACTCCCTTCTTTCTATATACCCCCCTAATTTTTACTTTTCTCTAACCCCCTTACTTTTCTCTAAAAGCTAATTGCCTTTATTCTTAGTCAAACTTTCTCTTCTTGGCCAGTTTCAGAAGAAAATAAGAAACTTTTTTCTTTTGATAAACAAAATGTTCTCTATTCTCTTGATCTAGCTTCTTTGAAACCTAGCTCCTTTATCATTCTTTATTCAATCTTTTCTTAGTCAACAGTTTATTTCATTCAATATGAAATCTAGGCTATTGCTAACTCTTCTTTTATCAAAAACTCAAGTAGTTGTCTTATGCTAATGCCAAAACTTCCTCACCTCCCGTTTTTCCTAAATATCTTGTCATCTGATAAATAATATAAATACCTTTTTGATAGATCACTTCATAACTTGTTATTAAAAATTATATATATTTCATATCTTTGTATTTCCTGGGGTTCACCCACCACCTCCTTTCCCTTACTTTCCACCCATTTCCCACCCCTAGATGTGTACTTTAGTTTGGTGGTTAACTTTTTTTTAACCTTTCCTCCTGACCTTTCCTATATTCCATATAGTAGTGAAAACATTGGTTTTTGTCTTTTTCTTCCTGACTTGTTTCTGCTAATACGATTTCTTCTAGGTCCACCCATGTTTTCTCAAATTCATCAACTTTGTCATTTTTAATTGTTAATATTCCTTCATAACTCCCTCTTCTTAATAATCACATCATTTTCCCTTGACTTTAAAATGCCTCCAACTCCAGTTTCACCTTGAAATTTACCATGCTTTTGCCTCCTGATCATAGTAGTTTGCAGCTAGTGGTTAATCTATTTAGCCACCACAATTAAATATATTTAAATATTGAACCCTTCCATCTTAGCAGCAAATTGCATTGGATATAGATGCCCTGATATGTTTTTTCCTGAATCTCCTGAATCTTTATAATTTCTTTGACTCCTTATAATGCTACTGTTTTTTCTTCCAACATTGTTCCTTCTTTCTTCTGACATATATTATTTACCCTTGGTAAATTATTTTTAATTTTTCTCTAATATGCTTTCATATAACTCTGCACCCATTTCTGTTCTAAATGAATACTTTGAAATTAGGCTCACCATCACATGATAATTTTGTACAAAAGTCCATCATGTTTTTTAAACTCTAAATCGTCCGTTAGTAAGATTAGACATCTTCTAGCTCTACCTATCTACCTTGCTTTCTCATCTTTTATTTTGTAACCCAGTAGTTTGTACCATCTATGAAATCTAGGTAGGATATGTAGGACCCTTTCAAAATAGTTGTAAGGTCAAAATTAGTTTCAGAGTTGCACTGTGTTTTCTTGGTCTTTTTTATTATCTCTAGAACTTATTTTTTTAACTTGAAAAACCGAAGATCTCTATTTCCTCTTCTGTCAGCTCCCACTATTTCATTTCTATCTTTGTGAATGACTACTCTGTTGTTTACTTCAATGAAATCATAGTACACATTTATTTGACCAGGATCTAACAGAAAAAATGTTTAAGAAGTCAGATTGAGTAGCAAAATACTTATGTTTTGAAAACTGTAACTCACATTTTTGTGTAAACTATATGTTAAGCTCTTTTTTGTTAATGAAAAAACAGTATCAGAATATAATTTTTTAAGAGACATCATAGTAGGTAAGAGTAGCCTGATTCTTTTTACTGAGGTTATAGTCCTAGAGTTGTGCCTTCTAATGTTCTTAAAGCTGCTATTTCTTTAGGGTGTTCAGTTAGTGCCTCTGCTTACTCTGATGATTGGTTAAAGCTGACACCCCTTTCAGGCTAAAATGGAGAAAATCAATTTTATACTCCCATGTTATTCATAGAAAACACAACCTCTGTGTCAGTAGATCATATATTTTTCGTATGGTGACTCTGTGACACTATTTTTGCTCTTAAAGAAAAAGTGGAAGAATCATATAGTACTACTCAGGGACTCTGTGTACACACAGTGTGTGTGCGTGTGCGTGTACGCGTGTGCGCGTGCGCGTGTGTGTGTTTTTTAGTAATTTTATATGGATTATAAATGCTGTAGACTCTCAGCACCAAGTTATCAAAGGCAGTGAAAAGGTGAGGAAATAAGATTTTTCTTTCATTGAACATATCCCTTGTTGAATATATGTTTTAAAGGATCAGCAACTAAAGAGAAAACATTTCTCCCTTTGCTTTGGAGAAATCAAGTCAGTGATTATTAATTTACTACATTTATCTGAACCTTAAAAGTCATTAAGCGTGAACATTCATTTGCAAGTAAATATTCTAGATAAAGAAATGAATCATGTTTTATGTTTAGATTGCTGAGAAGTTCCTGAAGAGTTTGATATCCTTTAGAGCTTAGGGTATACCTATGTGTGTAGCAGGAGACTAGTATATAATTAGGAATAAATACTTTGTTTTCATGGTCATATTGTTGATTTTTGCATATGAATAAAAAACAATAGTAATTAATTATAAAAATAAAAATAAAATAGAAAGTATTATATTTGTAAAGACAATTAAAGATTCCCAAATGAGAAAATGCAAGTGAATAGTTAAGGAACTCCTTTTACTTATTCTTACTTTATTTAATTTGAGTTAAATAGTTTATTATACCAACTACATAATCCATTGTGCTTATGACATTTACTTTAATACCATTAAAAATTTTTGTATGTACTAGTATGTAGCTCTTCAGTGAAGTAATGCAAATATTTTCTCTGTATTTTTAAAGCCCTTGGTTCTTTGAATTGATCACTGTCAGCAGGTCCTACATTTCCCCCAGTATTAGGAATAAATTTTAAGAACATCTGTTAGAGATTACTTCGTTTTATATCTAGAACCTTATATTTTTTAAAATAATGATTTTTCAATCAATATTCCTTTATTTACTATTTAGGTAACTTTGATATATAGCACTATACAAAATTTAGAGAATTTATTCACCCCTCTCCACATGTATTTCACTGTACCACACTCATCACCAAAACACCTATAGTTCTTTACCATAGACTGTTGGGCTCCCCACTCCCTTTGTTCACACTCCCACTCTTTTACTATCTCCCTCTTGCAATTTCAATTCTTACTAATTATCAGAAAACACAATATATCAGATGATTTTGTAAATCTTTATTAATCCAATAATTGTATAAAGCTTTGAAAACAAAACCTAGAATTGCTAAATTAATGTTTTAAATGGTGGATGCAGATGCATTAAGAAGCCTAAAGAATATAATTCTCCCACATTTAATATGGGCTCCTAAGATAGATACATAAGTGTTTAGAAATTTCAATCCACTGACTAATATAACTTTATCAGGATATTTATGATGCTGGGCAGTACTAAGTAAAGCTGGTTGAGTTATTGAGTAATGTTTTCAGTATAACTTAAGTAATGTATTTGCCCATATTTTCTTTTTCCCTTTAATAATGGTTCAGTGGTCTTTCAAATGGCATACCCAAAGTGGTTTTCCAAAATGTTTAGGGAGATATGCAGTGAATAGTACTTAAGGTCATTCAGGAAACTGTGAGAGTGGAGTTTTGAATTTCCTGTTGAGACTTCAAGGATGTGTTTTAACAAGCTTGACTACCTAGTTAACATTCTCAACTTAGTTGTGCTATCTGGGAAGCACCTAGCACAGTGCTTATGCATAGTATATTCTTAATATTCTCAAAAAGTGTTCTACATATGTATTTTTGTAGTGAGTAAAAATCATTAAAAACAACAAACACTTGATTATACTTGGAAGTCAATTTTCTACAGACACTTTTTAAATAAAAAATAGACATACAACAATGTAGATCTGTTAAGCTCTGTTCTGTCAGTATTTAAGTTGTATTAATTTAAATATTTGAAAAATTTCAGTAAAATTTCTAATACATATTCCTATAACAATCATTTTAATTCTAAAACTAATGTTGTTATGTGTTTTAGCGCACAGAAATATCCCCCCCCACCCCCCACCCCCGATCTCTATAATTTGTTTTATTCACCATATTTTGGTTAAAAAGATAAAGAGGAATTGGCATAGTAGCTGATTTTTTTTAATTAAATGAACTGTGTTTTAGTGATTTAAATATTTTGTAGCCTTGATATTTATCCCATCCTAAAGTTATGGTACTAATTCAGCTAAGATATAGAAAAAAAAAAATCTCCCAGAATGAAATGACTAGGAACTACTGTCAATAATGAGGGAAAAGTCGTGCAAACAAAGTAAGAGAGTGCTAATAAGCGAAGACAGAGTCTCCTAATAAGAGGAGAAAAAAGGGAATATGTAGATGCTGAAGTAAGTAGAATCAGAACAGAGATTCAGTACTGTAACTGGGCATACCTTCTGACCTGATCTCAGCTTCTGTGAACCTATTTTCTTTGTTAAAGTGCAGTTGACATCAGAAGAGAATTTAGTACATTTCAGTGATTTTTTTTTTTTTAAATCATAGTTTGATTCAATTTCTATTCCATTCAAGAGCTTGTATTTACTGGACAAAATACTTTTAATCTTGCATTTTATGGAATGGAAGTTGCTCAATGTTGGTGGAACTTCAGCTGACTGTTTAATTTGAGAAAATGAAGGTATTGAATATAAAGTTCTGGATAAGACAGAGGTTTTTAGAAAAGTTTCAGTGCTTCAAGTTGATTTAATATTTATGAAAGAAATAGTTCTTTCTGTAGGAAAATACACTAGTTTTATCTCTGAACAGTTGTTATCTTTGAATATAATATACATGTAGAGGGTACTCTTATTAGTACATATATTGTATTGTGGTCAAAGACCATAGTACTTGTGTCAGAGTAAAAGTATAAACTTGGTAAAGAAAAGATCTGGGGATCAAATAATTGTGCAAGTGGTAGAGGGGAAAAAAAGGAAGTTTTCAGATGATGTAGGTTTATCTGACTCTTTTAGAGTTCTGGCTGTGTATCACTTAAATGATTGGTATATCCTGTTTGATTGGTATATTCTTATTGTCCTAAATCTTTATTACATTGTTTTAAAACTTCTAAAGTTGGAATTCTTGTTTTCTCAGCTCTTGTAATTCTTCTGCTTTTTTGGAAGAGTTGGACAAAGCATCCCCAGCATCAGAAAAACAACTGGAAGACATTTTTATCCACATTAATATTGTCTAGTTACTTCTGTAAGCTTTACTTATAGATTTGTGTGTTTTGTTATCTTACTGAACATTCATTTCTGTTCAGTGAAAATAAGAGGGAAAAAATCATGGTGAAATATATATTGCAGGGTCTGAGCACTACCAATGTTCATCTGCTTATATTTACTGCCTGGCTAAGTAAAAGCAAACTTTTGGACAGCTTCAAAAGAAAGATGAGCCTATTTGTTTTATTATAAACCTAAGAATAAGGAAATTAAAAAAATACAAAGAGCTCAATTAAAAAAAATACATTTCCTAAGTCTGTGCATTTTTTAAAGACTTGGTTGTTGTAATACAGTGAATAACTTGAAAGAAAATCAAATCTATGTGATTTATAATTAACAGAGTACTTTAAACCAGCTTTACTAACTGCACTAGTAGCATTCTTGAATTTTTCTTTGCCATTTTCTTCTATTTTATTCTTACACTCTCAAAGACAACACAATGAAAACTAAATGGGATCTTGAAGGAATTCTCTTTTATTAACTCTTGTTTGTGTATTCTTTGAACTCCTACTAAACACATGCCTCTGTACAACGATTGCAGTCAATTCCCACCAGAGTTTGAACTCAGATCATACTTAACGTTTTGCTTATGTTTGTGAAAGTTTTTGAATATAGGGTCAGAATTCATACTTTATTACCTGGAGTATTCATTTCCCCTCAAATTTTTGTTTGTTTATTCTGTTCTGTTAGTAATGATACCAAGAGTACTGTTTACTGTTTCTCTTTTGTAATCAACTGGAAATAGAAAAGAGTAGTCATTGTTTTGGATATTCATTAATAAGTTTGTAAAAGCATCCTTTGTTTACATGTTTATGATTTATATGACTTAAGTAGTTTTAATTCACATAGATAACTCTCAGTAAAATAGTTTTAATAAAGATTTTTAATATTTATTTGATTATTGTTTTCTTTATTGAGGTAACTTTTCTTTGAAACATTTTATATTATTTAGGGAAATAGGTTCATACCTTTTCATAAACAAAGATTTTTAACTAAAATTATTTGTCATTTAGAAAGTGAGGTGTATCGTGTGCACACATTTCTTAGAAAAATGGTTCTAATTTTACCAAAAAATAGGGAAAATTTTATATATATGTGAAAATTTAGGTTTTATTATATAAGGATTATTCTTTTTGTTACTACATAAGAAATTCAGAGGAAGATTTAGGTCTGACTTAGACAGGTATACCGTTTTCTTCACCTGCCTCAGAAATAATTGTTTTTTTCTGCATGACACATTGCTATTATAATCTACTTACCTATCTATTTCTATCTATCTGTCTGTCATCTATCTATCTGTATTACTTTTTCCTTACATTGTTGTGTACCCCAGAGTTCTCCCACCATTATGTCAACTGTGAACTGTCATCCGATCCCTTGTGGTCATCCCGCCCCTTTTTTACTCTTTCCCTTCCCTTCTCTTGAGGGATATATATATATACTTTAGTTTGTGGCAACATGGATGGAGCTAGAAGGAATCATTCTAACCGAAACAAGTCAGAAAGAAAAGAATAAATAATGAATAGAGTCATTTGTAGGTGGGATATAGGGAAAACAAACAAAAGACAAAGAAAAGGTTAAAACTAAGAAACTGATAACAGCATACCATCATATTTTAACTTAACTATCTTTGGTTTCTAGGAATAACATCATTCAAAAATACACTTAGCAGATTTACTGCCTTACTAACCTGCCATTAAGCAGCTAGCAGCAGAGTATCTTTTACTTCTGTATCTCCAGTTGAAATCTCCATCTGGTACTTAATAGGTGTTTTGTAACCAGTGGTTAAAGGGGTAAAAGTCTGGTATATAATTTGAAATTCAGCTGTTGCTGCTCATCAAGTATAAAGTTTTAGTTATGGAAAATGAGTAAGTTCTAGAGATATGCTGTACAAAGTTATGCCTATAGTCAACAATACTTTTAATTGAAATTTAAATGAATTAGGTCTCAGGCTAAGTGTTCTTAGCACTTATAAATAAAAATATTTGAAATTATTTAAAATATTTTTACATTTCTATGTTACTATGGTAGTGCATTTATAAACAGTATGACCGGGCAACGCGTACTTTTGCCATCAGTGAAGTCCTAAAAACCAGAATCCTTGCAAGTAACCATTCTCACATTAATCCTTTTAATGACTACCTGTTTAACCATTTTACTCATGTTGTTGGTCTGCTTATTTGTTTAGTTTTGATTTTTACATTCTATAACTGAATCTGCCGATTTTCTCTGACTGAACCTCTTATCAAAGATGACATTTTCAATTAAAAGGTAGAAAAAATTGAAATCCAAAAAATTAAGTGTCCTATCCCTAGACAACTATTTCTTAAAGTGTATCCATAAAGTCAGCAACCTTTGTTTTCCATGTAGCTTCAGTTATTTTTACGGTGAATTTTTATTTCAGTTAAGTATCTATAAATGCATCTCATTCATGGTTTAATAAGAATATGGCAAAGTCTTTAGGATCATTTGTTCCTACCTTCTCAGATCCAGGTGCTGTTTACTGTGGAGATTAACCAAACATGAATAAATATGGAAAAGTGGTGGCTATTAAGTGGAATGTATGATCTAGTCATACCTTTTGAATGTTTCCTACTGGTTTGAGATGTGCAGTTTCCATATAAAATGAGAAGCTAACCAGAAACAGGGCACTAAAAGGTAGCAGAATTTTCCAGCTTTTGAGTACATGGTACATAGTTGCTAAGCTTGGGTTCATGGTGGGGAGATAATGGGTATTTGCAGCTTGTAGAAAGCAGTGAGTTTTTTTCCTTTTTTTTTTTTTTTTTGCTTTTTATTGAGGTAACATTAGTAATGGCATTGTAATGGCATTGAAGATTGAAGATGGTGCTCTCTCCCCACTTTGTTCTCACCTCTACCCTTCCCTCCATGGTAGTCTCAGTATGTTCAGTTTTCTAAGATTTGTTATTGGTGAGAATTCATCTGAAGCTTTGTTCTTTTTGTGTGTATTCCATGTATGTGACATTAACCTGGTATTTGTCTTCTTCTCATTTATTTCTTTTAACAAAATCTTCTCCAGTTCTAGATTGTTTCAAGTGTAAAATTTACTTTTCTTTTTTAAAATAGCAAGTGTCATTGTGTATATGTACCACATCTTTCTAACCCACTCATTGTCTTTTGGCAATTATATTATTTCCAAGTTTAGCTATTTTAAATCTTGCTTCAGTGAACATAGAGGTGCATATATCCCTTTGAAATAGTATTTTTGCATTCTCCTAGGTGCACTTCTTTTCATCCTGTAGCAAAATTTCTGGATCATGTGACAGATTCATTTTCAATATTTTTAAAAACCTCCATGCTGTTTTTCATGTGGGATGGACCAGTCTACATTCTCCCCAACAGTGTATCAGAGTTCCTTTTTCTCCACTTCAACACTGAACCAGTGAGTCGTTTGATATCATTATATGGAATGTCTCCTCCCCCAAAAGTATCTGGGAATAACTTTGAGTGGTGTATTCCTTTGGTGGGAAATAGGTGCAGGTGGTGTTGCATCATGTTGACCACTTAGTTTTCCATGTAGGTAACCCCTAGTAGAGCACCCCTTTTATCCCTATATTCTATGAGCACATGTGTCCTTCTAACTTGAGGGTAACTGGTAGTAAACTCACTCTGATATATGATAGTGACTTTCTGGAACAAGCATGTGCCCAGTAAGAAGACTAGAGAAAGCTTTGTCTGTACTTGGTATTCTAGAGAATTGCCTGGCTGTCTGTTGAGTTTATCTAACATTCATGAGGTTGGTTATGGGCAGCTTTTATCTCCGAACAATTATTTGTATATAATTGTATAGTATTCTTGAGTATTATAATAGCCATATATTTAAATGTGAAAATCCTAATGTAACAAATATTATAAAATAAGTATTTTGATTTAGCAGTATCCGCTAATGTTATGCCTTATTAGTTATATTTTGTAGGTATTATTTCAAAATTATCTTATAGGTTTTAAAAGCACTTCACCTATTTTTTTTCTATTAGTTTTTTAAAAAAACTTACACATTTATAACTCTTTAATCTTTTTGGAATTCAGATTTGTATATGGTAAATAAGAGGCTAAGTTTATTGTTTTGTCTTACCAACATTTAAAAAAAATTTGTGATATTACCCTTGTCATATACAAAAATCTCAACATTGTGTAGGTTTATTTCTGTACTCTTTGTACCTAAACTTGTACCAATTTTTTGCATATAATCTTAATATTTTGAGTGATTTCCTTCTCTTTCCTCTTTATTTTTGAATTTTACCTTGATTTCCCCCCCTTTATTTATATATAAATTTCACATCATTGTAATCCTAGGGATATACCCCCCCCCACCGTTCCCTCCATTCCCCCTCTTTCCCTCCTGCTCAAAGTTGTGTGCTTCAGTTTGGTGCTTAGCTTGTTTTGACTTTCCCTCAAGGCTTTTGTTTATTTTTTCACTATATCCCATATATAAGTGAAACCATTTGGCTTCTGTCTTTTTCTTTTTGACTTGTTTCTGCTCATATGATTTCTTCTAAGTACATCCATGTTGTCATAACTCATTGAATTTGTCATTTTTAATTGATGAGTAATTCCATCGTGTATATATACCACATTTTTTTCATCCGTCATCTGTTTTGGGGCATTTAGGTTGCTTCCATGTCCTTGCAATTATAAATTGTGCTGCAGTAAACATCCGAGCACAGGTGTCCCTTTGTACCCACATTGAGGTCTCTTTTGGGTAGATTCCCAAGAGAGCAATTGGCTGGGTCAAATGGTAGTTCAATTTTCATTAACGTGAGGGTCCTCCGCACAGCTTTCCATAGTGGTTGGACTAGTTTACAACCCACCAGCAGTGTAGTAGTGTTCCTTTCTCTCCACATCCTCGC
Organism: Uropsilus gracilis; assembly: GCA_004024945.1. NCBI lineage: Eukaryota > Metazoa > Chordata > Mammalia > Eulipotyphla > Talpidae > Uropsilus > Uropsilus gracilis. The sequence continues at coordinate 19,119 of PVHY01000036.1, forward strand.
CAGCAATTTTTGTTGTCCAGTCTTTGGATGTGGGCCATTCTTACTCATGTAAGGTGGTATCTCATGGTGGTTTTGATTTGCATTTCCCTTATTGCTAGTGACGTTGAGCAATTTTTCATGTGCCTGTTGACCATTTGTATTTCCTCTTTGGAGAAGTGTCTTTTTAGTTCTCCCCATTTTTTGATTGGACTTTTTGTTTTGCTTTTCTTTAGTTTTGTGAGTTCCTTGTGGATCTTTGTTATTAAACCCTTATCACTCTTGTGGAGGGCAAAATTTTTTTCCCATTTGGTTGGGCTTACCTTGATGTTGATAAATATTTTATAGCATATACTTTCAAAATGGGTTTGTAGATTTTCTATAATTTTTATTAATTTTAGTAAAATTGATATCTGTGAATATGGGAAAGAGAAAAATAAGTCAACATTAGAATTAAGGAATAATTTAGAATGGTATATTTTAGTAAGAATTCTTAGTTTCAGTGGTATATAGCAGGTTGAAATAACTTCTATTTTTTTTCTTTTTGTAAATTTTATTGGCATATTTCAAAATACAGTAGAATACAGGTCATGATAACAAGAATGGAATTATCTTTTTTTTTTCAGTTGACACCTCACTTTTTGGAGTTCAAAGTTTATGTGCTTTGTCATCAAAATTGATTACAAGTGTGTAACTTTTCTTAATTTATTTTTTCTGTTGTTTGAATATAATTTCTTTCTTTACATGGTTATCTACCCCAGGGTTTCCCACCACCTTATCACCCATGAACCATTATCTCAATCTCTTGTGCCCCTTCCACCTTGACCCCCTCCTCCTTCTCTGTGCTTCAATTCTACTGAAAGTTAGTTTAAAATTTTTCTTTTCTGTTTTTCCTTTATCCCATAATAAGTGAGACCATCCAACATTTCTCTTTTTCTTCCTGGTTTATTTCTGCCAGCATGATCCCCTAAGGCATTTGGGAATACCCTGAACCCCAAAGTGATTGAGTAAAATACAGTGGTGACATAAAGAATTTGGGTTCTGATTCTGCCAGAATACTTCATTGTTGCCTGTTTAATTAAATTGTTTCCACTAAGGTTTTATTGTATAAAAAGTTTTTTACTCAAAATTACTTAGAAACTATTTAAGTAAAATTAGTGAACTGTCTATGTACTCACAAATCATGACAGAGCATGGCAAAGAACAGTTCTTAGACAAAATGAATTGATTACCAGAGGACACAGGAAAAGGAAGGGGACAAGACATGGGAAGGGAAATTTGGTGGAAGATGAAAGAAGCATGCCCACATATTAAAGAGTGAAAATGTGACCCCAAAGTTATATAAACATGTAAATAATTGAGACATATATTTTAAAAATGCACAACAAAGGTGGCTCATCATGTCATTCATTCTCTTAAATGCCCATACCATTACTATAGTAGAACATAGTACTCTACCACCAGCTCAGATAGTCTCTGTATCACTTTAATTGTAGTCACTATCAATCAAAGTTGGTGCGATTTTCAAAATAATTTTGCTCTTTATATTTGCCCTATAATTTTATATAACTATTACAGCATTTATTTTAGCCTAAGAAAGGAACAAGTTGAATCAAATGAAAGAAAGAAGAGACATGCAAAATGAATATTATAGGTAATGTGTCTGAAAAATACAAATTCAAATGAACATTCAAGTAATAACACTTAAATTGTGATTATATGGAGAAAATACTTACTACAATTTGTTAATTATGGAAAGGTCCACAAAGCTCATTATGTATGTGTGAAGAGGCAATTGAAGTCAGTCATGTTTTCAGTTGGGAACCTTAAGACAAATAATTTAATTCTATAAATCATAAAAATATTCACCAAAATATGCCAAATCAGTGTAAGAGTGGAAAATAAATTCTACATCTCCTGGAAATGCATTTTATGTTGTCTCCCTGGTCCTTTCTCCAATACAAAACAAGGAATTAAATGACGCATTTTTACACATATTTGAGGACTCACAAAGTAATGAATGTATTAACAATTCTCAGTATTTGAACATGCTTTAGTCTATAAGTTTAGTCTATAAGACAGAAATTCAAAGTTGATTTTCAAAGTAGCAATAATTAATTGTCCCTATTAACAGGACTACTATGATGTGATGCTGGGATTGAATTTACCTAGGACTCCACATTAAAGCTGACTTCAAAGACTTGTGGAAGATCAGAAAGAAATACGTAAGTGGCCTTTTGGTGTTAATATTCTCATTAACTGTGCTTTATGTTTATTTTTTCGCTCTAGTATATATTTTATTCTCTAATTTATTAATTAGGTAATTTTGCCTAAAGGTTAAAAAAATTATGGGTGAGAGATCTATCTAGTAATTAGATTATTTGTCTCCTTTTTTTGGTGGCCTTCCCATTTTACTCCCTGCTGTTTTATCTTTTTCTGTTAAATTTGGTTTCACTTTTTAAAAAATTATTGTACATTTATTAAGGATATAAATTTGGTTTTAAAATATTGAAAGTAAATGATTAGATAGAAAATGCATTCCAAACTGTTTTCAGTAACCATTATGCTAGATTTTTATAGTGGTGTTTTCACCATTATTTTATTGAATACATTTGATATTGAAAATTTGGGGGATCTAAAAATGTTAGAACATAAATATATTGTTAGTGACATTTTTTCTTTAAAGTTGATTTTTTCTTGCTTTTTTTTTTTTTTTGTAGACCCAGCAAAGAAACAGTTAAACAAAATCTTTTCAAGTTACTCTTTTTTAAATCTCATGATTTTCTTTGGCATTTACAATGTTGATTTAAAGAATTTAATTCTAATGGTGGTAAAAACAAGGACTTTGAATTCAACTTGACATTCATTTCCAAAAGATTCAAATTTAATTTTCCAGTCATACTTAAAAGTATAATTTCTATAAAATTAGTGTGTCATTGTGGTTGAGCTGTGGTATTAAACAGTATGTTACAGGTGGTCAAATCCACCACAAAATAATAATAATTATAAAACAAAAAGAAATTTGACATGAGGAACATGCATCATTTACCTGCCTAAGTCTCTGTTTCCAAAGAAAGTGAAATTAAAGTGCTCTGTCTTCCTCAGAAATCTTTTAAGGGGTTCACCGTAAGAGACAGATCTCAAGATCCCCACTGTCTTGTTTACTGGGTATTCTCCTTTGTCTCTCATTTTCTATGGACAGAGGTGCCATTCCTTCTGTGTTTTATAATGGTCGCGTATTTTCCAGGTATTTTATTGATTGTTGTGCCTATGGACTTTTTGTTGTTTTGTATCAACCATATCATACAAGGTTTAAGAAAAAAAAAATGCTTCCACATTCATTTAACACTTAAGATTTTTGAAGCCCTTTAGCAACATTTTACTTCAACTTTTTAAAAAATTAAATTCATTAACTTTATTCCTGTATTATTTGTGAAATAAGATTGATATTACCCTTGTTTACTAAGTGGAGAAATAAAAGAAGAAATTCAGATATGACAAAAAGTAGGGTATCTTTGATGTGATTTTCTATTAATAACAATTTGTTTTTTTATAACCCATATCTTTCTGGATTATATAATTTATACTAATTGTGAATAATGGTATTTGATATAACGCATCTTTGTGAGACCTTTTAATATTAAATTCTCATGTTTTGAGTAATGAGAAACTTAGTTTAACAGCAGGGTGATAGTATATTCATAAGCAGTATAGATATGACAGTGAGAACATCGTGGAACCATGAAATGAACAAGTTTTAGGAAACAGAGTATTTGTTCCAGAAGGGAACATTCTGGTGTTTGAAGTCAATTCTGAAACTTCTGGAACTTGCTAATTAGATTATTTTTCTAGTTAGTGTTTTTAATAGCAGTTACTATGTATTTAAATGAAGACCAACCACTTATTGCTATAAATAGTATATGCACAAGCCGGGCACGGTGGCTCGTGCTTGTAAGCTTCAGCCTAT
>PVHY01000036.1:23161-105661 GCA_004024945.1 Uropsilus gracilis
AAAAAAAAAAAAAAAAAAAAAAAAAAAATAGTATTTGCACAATGCCAAAAGTTCCTCTTAAACTAAAAGTATACCATAAGGCATTTTTTACTTGGAAATATGTAGAACTATTCTCCCAGATGTAGGGTGGTTTGAAAAGAGAAGCATTAAGAATAGAAAGGTGAGGCTTTTGGACTTAGGTAGAAATAGTTTTGTATCACTGCGGCCACTTACTTGTTAACTTTCCATTAAATATTGTTTGATTTTCTTAAATCATCTCAGTTTTTGAACAGTAAAATGAGGAACAGATGTAACTATTTATTGAATTCCTATAAAAATCTAGTGCCTGGTATTTTCAGGAACTATTAGCTTTCCTCTTCCCTTCCTATTTTTCTGTTTCTCCAACCTTCCTGAAGTGAATCCTTGGTTGAGTCTTCCTATTTTTAAATAACTTGTTTGATATTGTCCCCATTTTTCCTCTCAGGCTAAATTACCTTCCCTACATTATATTTCTAAACTGAGGACTAAAAAAGTCCCTTAAAACTTAAAACTGTTTTGTTTATGGGTAAATGGGTAATTGGATAACTATTTATGCAGATGTGTGTTCTACTGTATGATAGTCACATTTTCAGTTCCCAATATAAGAGTATTAAATCCAGATAGAATGTCAATTTAGTTATTTCAATAGAGTATAAATAAACTTACTTCACACTGTTACAAGAAATTGTTTCAAATTTCATAAGAGCTTACTAAAAGTTTCATCATCATAACTGAATAGACATTTTATCTAATTTGCAAATTACTGAATTGTGAATTGACTATGGATATTACTGATTTCATTGAGCAAGGCATGTGTCATAGATTCACATACATGGTGTGAGTACATTCTTTGAAAAAAAGAAAAACAGATTAAGCACTATTGCAAATAGGGAGATTATATAAAGTGCAACTATGGACTTACTATAATAATGAAGATTGCAAGTTTGGGAATAGATTGTCTGAATTTGAATGATGGCAACTAAACAAAACCATATATGAAACCACTTAAATTCTGTAAGCTGACCCTTTATTTTCTGAATCTAGAAAATATAATGTATACCTCATTCAAAATAACAGACTTGATTAGAAGAATATATATGTGAATATGTAAAGGCATAATAAGTATTAAAACAAGAATTGTCTTAATGGTTTCCGAGGACAATTATGTTATCTGGCCACTTGGCAAATATTTTGTATATAGCATTCTATCATTGATCCAAGAAATGGTAAAACATGAGTTGATTCTGTAACTGCTTTTTGTGTTTCTGCTTAGTTTTCTGTTGGTATGCAATAAAATACCACATACTTAGAATCTTTAACAACAATCATTTATAATGTCGTTTCCATGTGTCAGGAGCTCACATACAGCTTAGCTGATGGTCTTACAAAGTTTCATTCAAAATAATGATCACCTTGTAATTTCATTTGGCATTTATTACCCTCTTCCAAACTCACTTGTTTTTGGATAGAGTCAGTTTATTAAAGTTATCAGACTGAGATTCTTACTTCTTAGAGGTAACCACAGTTTCATAGATGTGGTCTCCCTAGAAAGTTTACATCTTTAAAACTGGCAGGAGAATTTGTACTATAAATATGTATACACATAGACTTTATATATATATATATATCATAGATTTATATATATATATCTGTTTATATGTTTGTGATGCATTATCATAGTTACCTATTTCTCACATTTGTCATACATTGTTGGTTAGAAATAAGTCATAGGTCCTAACCAGATGTAAGGGAAAGAAATAAACATGTGAGCCACTCTAAGGTCTACATGTCACCATGTTAGACTTCTTAATTTAATATTCATGTGACCTATTATTTTAGAATTTTACAAATATGTAATAAGTAAGAAAAAAGGAATATTGTCAATGATTTTAAAATTTTATTCTCAGATACCTAGCCTTACACTATAACAATAGTCCCTTGTCTCTGGCCTAATAATTTTACTATCTGTTATTTCAAGTTAATTAACCATCAGCCTGAATACAGCCTAGCTTTCTGTAATCTGAGAGATCTCAAATATCCAACCTTTTCTCCTCATTGCACTGATATGTATACCTTGAACTGCATGCTCTAAACTTGCCAACAGCTTTTTTGATACACATCATGTTGTTTCTTTCCCATTGTCCCTTCTTTCATTATACTTTTCCTGTTTCTTGTCTGCTTTTTAAATAGGCTAGGGCTTTACCTGTAGTATTACATAAGTATTATTTGCAAGCTGGCATGTTCTAGTATCTTAGAAAATATTCACCAGGCATATAAAGTACCATCCTTATTTAGAATAGTGGTCAGTTGGAGCATCATATCCAGTTTCAGAAAACTAGTTTAAAGGCTGTTTTACATAAACTGCCCACTCAGTAATTTGCACTATACCTTCAACAACTCTAAATCACCTGAAAGAATCCATTATAACTTACCATTTGGAACTGATTGCACATGATTGCACATTGGAAGAATGTGAATGTTTGGGGTCCAGAGGACATTCTGTAGTAGTGGTCTCTACAATGTTCCTAAACGGTCCCCATTTCCTGGTTTATGTAGCATTTAGCATTGTTTTTCTCCTCCCTGTATACCAGACTTTGTTTGTGTGGCTTATAGAATATGGCGCACGTTATGGTATAGCGTTTCTCAGAATAGATAATAAAAGATAGTTTTTTTGTTTTGTATTTGTTTTTGGATTTTTTTTTTGGTGCTCTCTCTCTCTTACTCCCTCTCTTGCTCTCTCCTTCCCTCATTCCCCTGCATAACTTACTGTGGGTTAAGAATAGCTGCCATGGAGAGATCGATGTGGTAAGGAACATGAACTCTCTGGCCTACAGCCAGAGAGGCATTGGGAATAATTTGCCATTTCCTGAGAGACCCTGTAACTAACCCATCCAGCTCATCTACTGAATTCCTGATCTCAGAAACTGTGTAAAACAATAAATGTTTTTGTTCCAAGATACTCCTTTTGGAGGTAATCTATCATGTAACAATAGGTAATTAATAAATTCTATAATATTGTGCCCCTTAAATTATTTCCACTTGTATTTCAATACGTCTTGACTTTGCTTAAAATATTGGATTAATACTATATTGAAAATATGGTCTCTGAAGTCAGTGTACTAGAAAAGATCAGTATGTATATTTATAAGATGGTAAGACAAGGGAGAAGAAAATGAAAAATACTTAGATTTTCCCTGGAATAATAATTTTATAATCTGTAGGAAACATTTTACCCATTGACCACATCATTGTTCTGTTGTTGCTCAGAATTAGGTATACCTGGGTGCCAAACTAAAACTAACTCTTTTAATCTGCTTAGAATACTAAAAAAAATTATTTATAGAGTCTGAGCTTGCATTATTTATTCTGCTAATCAGTCATGCTAGTTTTATGTTGTTCTCCTTTAATATTTTCATAGGGATATAAAGAGTAGAATTACATGGAGATATCTAAATATATGTACATATATTTTGGGTACTGTGGTTCAGAATGTTGAATTCACTAAAAATAATAATACATTTGGGCTCTAGAAAAAATGAGTTGAGAAGTATATGTCAGAGGTGATAGATTGACATCTTAAAAAGTAAATTTGCTTTAAAACTTCATTTTGAATTTCACACCTATTGACAGTCTGAGACACTAAAAATTGGGCAAAAGTACTACATTATATTTTTTAAAAAGACAAGAGAAAAGGAAACTTGTTCTCATCAAGAAAAGAAGAGAGTTTATATTTATAATTTTAAATTTGTGGCATGTGAGCCACTAGTAAAAATTTTGATACCATCATACAAAATAGCAAAATATGGATTTTTAACTGGCCTGCTTTTCAATTCAACTGAACATTAAGTACATTTTTAATGGTCTTATTTGCTGGGAAGAGCACCATTAGAATGATCTGCTTTTTACAGCCAATATCAAATATGAACCAACATCACTTATTACAAAGTTTGTGCTTTGGGAGACATTTTCACGGCATCTAACAGCACTGCCCCACATTTCTTGGAATTAGTCTTTAATGATATCATTTTCCAAAATGAGTTGTTGCTCAAACTTACTGATTGTTTTGTGGTTAAAATCTAGTCCAGCATCTATATTTAAAATGTCACACAAATTTGTATGGAAAAGTCCACTGAAACTATCATTATGTTAGTAATTGAATGAAAATGTTACAGACAAAATTCTATGTAGCTTGAATATTTTCAGTTTTTTCTTTTCCTATGCAAAATAGAATGGTGAGAATGAAACCTCATTTTTAATTGTTGGCAATTCAAGTTTTTACTATTTTCTGTTGAAGAACAAAGGACTATATCAGTACATATCATGTAAAATAAAGTTAGACTCTGAAGCTTCCTTTTAACTGTCAGACTTATTAAGAAACTGTTCAGTGTTGAACTCAACACCTAACATTGCATAAACAATGCATGTGAGAGCTTGGGGAGAGTATTCTCCCTCCTCTCTATGACTTTATTAGACACTGCTTACATTTTCACTGTTGCTCTAACTTATTCAACTTTCTAACTGCAACTCACAGCACAGTAGGTCTAATATAGATTGATGCCTTTGCCTGAAGAATGATTGAAGCCTGTATCTGAGTTGCTAATGTTCACTGAACCATTTTATTGAAGATAAAGTAAATAAAATAGATTGCCATATGAGAATTCTCTGAAATCAAATGGAATAATTTGGCAGGTTTAAACCCATGAAAGGAAAGCAGTGAAATAGATGTGAATACATTTTGTGTTCGGATATCAAGGGATAAATATTCTTGTGATATTAGACTTAAATATTTGTTTTTGTCAGTACAGTTAAATGTTAAACATAATAGCAGTTGTTATATATTTTTGGGTCTTAAGTAATGGGTCCTCTGCAAGAGAGTAATTTGAATAAAAACTTTGAAGCTGCATTATGGAATGTTGTTTTTTTTCTATCTGACACTTAAGTTCATGGATCAGTAATCTCAGAAAATTTAATAAACAACATGAATGAATTTGCCAGAGTGCACTATAGAATCTTAAGGCTGGGGATGAAGTTAATCTTACCCTCTTACAAGATGCTAGTAATCTTTAGCATTATTTTCATTAATTAATAAAAGTATGTGTTGATCTGAGAGGAACCATTTGGCCACTCTGTTCTGTGCTTGTTTTCTGTTTGCTTTGAATAAAACTACTTTAGGTTTACATAAAATTATAATATCTTTTATATATGTTATCCCCTGTAATACTTTTGGGGAGGAGAAAATTAAAAGAAAAGAGTGACCTTAACATCTTTAATTCCATGACATTATAAGGATAATAACATATGATACTATACTAATATTAATTGACATACTTAATTTGTAAAATACAAAGGATCTCAGCATTTGTGTAAAGATATGCAGAAAGTCTGATGTGGAGAAATGAAGATCTCTTATCTGACTGCCTGGGTCAAATTAAAAGTAAATATAGGAGAAAGATCAGTAACAGGGTTTTGTTAGAAAAGTTTCTGTACTTACTAATTAAAGACAGTCTTTCTTTTCAATTTTAGAAAGAATCTATCACAATACTTTTCTCCTGTGCTGTTTTGAAATTCAGGATAATTTCAGTTCATAACCTTCTTAGATGTTTAGTTAATGTTTAAAACTTTAGTAATATGTTTCAAAATTTTTTCAAGTAATACTTTTTATTTAGTTTTAGTTGTATGCATTAAATAGTGGTGCATAGTAGTTAACTAGTTCTCACAGTTATCGGTTATCATTTCAACTGTCAGTCGTCCAGATACAAACAACAGAGTATAGTCTGATATGAACAGCAAGCCAACTTTAAGTCTTTGGCATTTTCCCCCCTCTAAATAATGTTATCAGCAAAGAACTGCTGTAGTTCATAACATGAATTTGACCCTATTTCCTCCCTAGGGTTCCCTCAGTCTTAGTGTTCAGAGAGGTCTGTGACAGCATACACAGCACTTAGTTACAATAAATATCTTCATGTTCTTTTGTGAGTGAATTGAGAGATTGTTAGACATTTTGCTTTATCCTCCTGTAGTGAAGCTTAATTTAATATTTTTGATCTTCTGTACCCTCATGGTCTATATTTGTTTATCTGCATTGTTATTTTTTGCACATATATCCCTGTGATCAGACATGTAAAAGTCCTCTGTATCCCTAACTCCTTCATAGTTAGTAAAAAATCTTGAAAATTTGATTTTCACTGTGAACATACTTTCAGGGAATCATGTGCTAAGAAAAATTTTCTTAAAATGATGAGAATATATAGCACTGAGGCTGGAAATCCTTACTGCCTTTGACAGTAACTAGACTTTTAGCGACATGCCTAACAGCAGATAAGAGGAACCTGTTGAAGCACTGCATTTTGTGAAATGGTTTCTGATATTATCCTGGGTTTCTTTGTGATCTCCCTTCTCTTTGGTCACCCCTCGTCCCTGTTTTGCCTTTATACTTAACTGTCCTTTTCAGACTATTTCATTGTCTCTTTTCATGATTAGCTTTGTGATAGTGTGTGTTCTTTGTGATATTGCTGTCTAGTCCCCCGGACAGCACTCTGAGCTGCACATCATGATGATGGCAGTGATGATGATGATGATGATGATGATGATGATTTGACATGTGGTTATCACCAGTGTCTTTGTAAGTAATTCACCAGTGTCACCTCATTTAGTACTCATAAAGTCTGAATCAGATACTTATGAGGTAGAGAACGTTACTGCCTTCACTTTAGAGATAAAAGAGTGGTGACCAGAAGGGATGAATAGTTTGCCTAATGCTGTACACTTCTTATCTGGCAGAATAATATTTGAATTGGTGCAAATTAGTTTCAAAGTCCACTGATCTTACCCAAAAATCATGGTATAGCCTCTCTTTTTCTGGGATTCTACTTGTGATCTCAAACACAGTTATGTACTTAAACATCAAAAGTTGTGTGATATGTGTTTATTTGATGTTTGGAAGCTCATCTCGTCTAAATGGGTTAATTTCTGAATATATTTGAAAATAAATCACTATCTTCTGTTTGTTCAAATATGAAAGCATGAACTAAAAGTGTGAAAATATTAGTAAGAATACATCAGATCTACCTTAGGGATTGTTGAGAATGATTGATAGTGTTTCAGTAAGTTCAAAGGAATTGGTTGGTAACTACTTAAAATATAGTTATATTGACTATGTATTCCAAAAAATCATCTTTTTACTATAATTTATCGTAGTATTATAATAAGCAACTTATATCATAATAATAGAGTTATGTTAGAACTTAATTAAGTTCTGTCCATTTATACTTCAGTGATTACATTATATCCAGGAAACTTTTGAGAGCAAAAGGATTCCTTATTATTTATACTGTATCTTAGATGTGAGGCTGTTTTGGATAAGAATGTGCGGTCAGCCTACTTGAAGCATAAACACTGCTAGTTGTTCCAGTGTACTTTCCTCTTTGTTCATGGAATCCTGATTTTGTTAAATATTTATTTCATCACTCCACATAGCATTTAGTTCATGAGAACTGATCCCTTATGCCCAGTTCCAGTGAGTGGGTAATGACTATTTTAAATTAATTTTATCTGACTCTTTTGCCAACAGTTGCTAATTTATGTTTTATTATTAAATTAATAAATATTAAAACTGTGAGTAAATTAATTAAATATATAAATAAACTTGGGATTTGACTAATTTATTATATTTAGAGCCGTTCCTACCGCTTAACCAAGTGGAATATAGCAACTTTATTTTCTACTTAAACTTACTGGTTAGATTTTTTTGTTATTTGATGCCATAGATGCACTAATTAATATGCTCATGTCACTCATTATTGAAGAATTGGACCTAAAACAGTTTTTTTTTCCACATTACAGGGTTCTTTACATATATATAATGCAGAGTGGGTTTAGGAAAAAGGGTTGAAAAAAATTATGAAAAAAGGGTGAAGTGTTTACCTTCCAGTATTTCCCAAAAGTTATTAAAAGAAAAGTCTCTGAGGCTGAAATTATCCTATAACATAAGTCTATTGAATTTTAAATGAAGAGTTCAGTGATCATCAATATTACTTAACTCAGTTTATTGACTGTTCTCATGCATGGAATTCCATATTTTGATTGTTGTTAACTAATTTGAATGTGTTTGGAAATTTCCATATATTACAGTGATTGGTATAGCACATATTTATACCTAAGAAAATATGAATCATTCAGAGAAATGACAGTGTGCACTTATATCTTCATGATGCAAAGTTTTTGATGGCAAAGGTATTGGTTTATTAGAATTTATATAAATTTTCAAATATTAACTTATTTAATGTAAATTTATTCAACTATCTCCTTGCCGAATTCTTCTCCATGTAGTTTTAAATAGTTAATTTACTTAATCTGGCCAACAACTTTAATGGGAGGTTTTATCATTTTTTTCCATTTTAAGTTTAAAAAATAGACATATTTAGTAAGGGGGAAAGGAGAATTTAAAAATTTAGAAAGTCTAGTTCAGAATTTATCATTTTAACCTATGAGTTATTGTGGATATGCTTAGTCATCCTTAGTCACCCTGATGTGACTCTTTAAGGGGCCACACCTTTGTAGAATCTCCTTGCCCTTGGTTCAGGGCAGAACCTAAGACTAATTGTAGTTAGCAGAATATCCTAAGATAGAATGGTCATTCCAGTGATTTTCTGATGCAATAAAGGGAATCTCAAATATCAGCAGAGTAACTGTGAAAGTCATTGAGGATTTCATTTTAGGAAACTTGTTTGAAAAATGCACTGGAATGGTGAATAACTTTCCTACAAATATTCACATCCAGTGCCCTCTACAACTATTCCTTATTCTTCTTTGTAAATCTTTTTTCACTTCTGTTTTATATTTTTCTTAGGAAGAAATTTTTACTCCTCATCTGAACACCCTTTTCTATCTGTTGTATACCTTAAAATTTTTAGCTTGTATCTTTATATTTTTGAAAACATACTTTTAATCTCAACTTTTTTTTTTTTTTTTAATTTTTTTGAGACTAGGTCTTGCTATTTTGCCCCGGGAACCACAGGTTCACATTACTTGAAGTACCACAGACTCAAGTGATCCCCAGTCTCAACTTCCCAGGTAGCTGGCATTACAGGCACGCATCACCATGTCCAGCTGTTTTTGGGGGCAAGGTCTTGCTATGTTGCCCTGGGTGGGTCTCGAACCCGCAAGATATTTCCAGTCCCGGCCTCGCTCCATAGGCTGCGATTAAAAGCACACACCAACATGTCCGGCCCCTTGGTCTCAACTTTTTGGGACAAGTTAGTTTCTTCACTGCTCAATTGTTACTCAGTTAAAACTGTGAACCATTATTATCAATATTTTATAAAATTAGCTAATTTTAATTACATTATATAAAAGAGCTCCAGCAACACATATTTTGATGTTCCAAGAATGAGGAAGACATACAATATTTTATTAAATTATGCACTATACTTTCAGGCTGTAGTCTCTACTATAAATGTATTAAGTACCATTATAAAATCCTGTGAATGTTTAATAACTATGTAAATATAATGACTGAAATATTGAATATTAACAGGAGGACTTAACAATTTGATAACACATAATCGGATAGATACAACCACATACAACATAAAAAGTATATTTTAATTTAGATTACAAATAAGAATGAGAGTCTCACTAAAAGATGGTTTGTTCATGACACAGTAATCTAAGTGACCTACAGGGCTTTAATTAATATGGATTACTAATTTAACATTTTAAATTCTTTAGGAATCAGCCCCTTGGGGAGTAAGTATAGTGGTAGCAGGAGGTCAAGGGGAGGAGTAGGGCAGTGACTTTCAAGGTGAACAGGGGAATAAATGTGTAAATTTTCATTAAAATATTCATTATTATATCATTAAAGTAGAATTTGTATGTGAAATTTCTTCAAGTTGAAATTCTGATAGTTTCTAATCTATCTCTACAATCCATTTTCTCTGTACTTGTTCCTTACCTGATAGTTGTCAGTATTTCCTACATGTTCTCCTTTGCACTTCTGTTTTAAAAGTAAAACCAAGATCAACAAAGTTTGAGTGCTAAAAAGATATAGTCAATAGTAAGCTAACTGTCCTGTGCATTTTTATCTTAAATTATTTTTATATAATTTTTGCTAGTCCCTCTTTACTATCTTTTAACACTATAGTTTATATGAGGATGAAAAAAAATGCACTGTGCTTGACCTCATTTGACTTTTTAACATTCAGTCAGTTAAAAGGTTTGTAAGACGTTTAATTACCAAATGGTATGATCATTATTCATCTCATCATTTGATATATAATGTCAGCTGAATTGCTTCCCTGGAGTGCTCTGTGTTTCACAGATCAATAGATTTACCAAGAGCTTGAAGGAGGGCTTTAAACATTCATTGAAGAGAAGAAAAACTTATCTCTCTTATAAAATCATTTATGTAGTCATTTCATCAACTTCATAATTATTTTATTTACTTCTGTGAATAAATCTCCTTACAACAATAATTTTAGATTATTGCAGCTAGCTCCTTTAGGTAAATTATAGTGTTAATCAGATTTCTTTTACTGAAATGCTCTGAAAACTATGTAACAAAAAGAGAGGTAGCATTCTTGCGTAAACTCTTTCTTTTGACCTCTGTACAGATGACTTCTGTTTAAAATATGGCCTCAGAGTTCTACACATCCTCTTAAATAATTCTTAGAAATACTGTTTCATGTTATTTCCAGTCCTTATTTGTTATGAAGAATTTGTTATAGAGGAGGCTTGGTATTAGAAGGACAATTGTTCTTTCTTTCTCACTCCTAGGATATTCACCAGTCCTGACTGAATTTCATTGAAGTGTAGTTAATGAAAACATTTAAAATTCATGGGTGCTTCTTCTAATTATTTTGCATGTACTATCTCTCTTAATAACTCAGCAACCTTCTGAGGTAGCTACTAGTGTTCCTGTTTTCATATGTGAGTTACTTTACCTGCTCAAGGTCTCCCATCAAATAATAGAAGAATCATACTCAGGAACTGGTGAGTGGCTGTTAGCCACTTTCGCATACTGCATCTTGGGAATAAATGAGAATTTTATTCTCGTGTTGGAATTTTAAATAGCTATTACCAACTTTATGTTTGTTTTAAGGAAAATAATCTAAGTTATCACTTTTAGCTACCTTTAGTAATAGTGTTCAATTATAGGTTCATTACAGTGTTTAATAAACAGTAGTGTTTAATTACAATAGTAGTGTTTAATTACAGGTTCATCAACCAGTGGTGATTTGTAGAAAGAATATACATGCTAAAGTTAATGTCTTAGTTATAGCACAACAAGCAGCTTGAGCATTAATCAACATAGTTGCATCAGTTCATCTCTTGTTCCTAAGTGCTGAGGACCAATATGGCCCAGACGGATACTGTGCACAAGGTGGGTATACCTCATACTGAGGAATGCTGAGCCATTGTTATATATTCTCACCTTTATAGAAGGCAGTAAGCAGCCTTTCTTTGTCCCAGAAATGTAGAATACCTGTTCCCTTAAATTTATAGAAGGCAGTAAGCAGCCTTTCTTTGTCCCAGAAATGTAGAATACCTGATCCCTTAAATTCACTCACTATAAATACAACCCAAGCAATTGACAAGGAAGATAGGTCTTGCATTTTTAGCACACCTTTAAGAGCTGTTAGGAGCACTGGTTGCTCATGAAAGAATGTCTTTGTCATTCCTGAACACTGTCTTGTGTTAGTTGTTGTTCTGTTCTAACAAATTACCAAAAACTTTGCAGTTTAAACAGTACAGTTACTAGCTTATAGTCCTAGAGATCAGAAGTTTGAATGAATCTCATAGGAATAAAATCAAGGTGTCAGGCTGTTACTATTAGAAGAATCCAGGGTAAAATCTGTTTTCTGGTTATTATAAGTTTCCAGAAGTCATTATTTCTTGACATTTGGGCCTCTGCCATTTTCAAAGTTGGTAACACCCAGATGAGTCTCTTATTACATCACTCTGATATTACCTCATTGATCTTCCTCTTCCATGTTAAGGATTCCCTAATTATAACAGATCTAATGGAAAATCCAGTATATTTTACCCTTTTTACAAGTTAATTGATTAGTAACTTTAATTGCATTCTGAACTTTAATTTCTCTTATAGTATCATGTAACATTTTTACCAAGGATTAAAACTTGAACGTATTTGGGAGACCATTATTTTGTTTGCCACGTGTATTGTCTTGGTAATTGTGCATTTTCATAAATTTGGTACCTCATTTGTCCCTCTGATTAATCCAACTGACAGGTTAGGATCAAATTGTTCAATTTGTCTCATGAAACAATTAATTGAGGTTACTACTAACAGGATCACAAGTAGTAAGATAAGCACAACCTGTAGTATTGATCTCAATTAGGCCTCAGGATCCTGGATTCATCCACTCATTTGTAAATACCAGTACCTAGCAATAACCAGTCAAGGTGTATTGCTAGTCCAGCCAATTATCCATTGTGATCCGCAGAATGGAGTTTACCCTGACATGCTGATCTTTCATGGCATTACCTGTAACTATAGAGAAAAACAGAGCAGACAAAAATCAACCCCCTAATAGAGAGACAGTCTCTGGTTCATTTTCCTTCAATGAAACATGTGTTTGGAAGAGGCCCATCACATCTTTTTGAACTTTTTTGCTGAGCTTTAATCAGGCCACTATTTTATATTAATTGATTAAGTCATGTGGGCAAAGTTCACTGAATAACTGTAGCTTTGATTGCCTTATACTCTGTAACCTACAGTCAGTTGGGGATCAGAAAGACATTTGACTTTATATCATAAATATTAAATAATATTAAACCAAATGTGTCAGGGAACATTAATAGTTTCCCTTCTCTTCCATTTAACAGTATCCCATATGGTAATTCCCTAGATCCTACATGGGGCACCTAAGAAGCCAGATGAAGAGTGGTTATTATACCTGATTATGTTAATCCAACTAGAGTAAACAGAGAACTGAGTTGAAATTAAGTTTGAATTCACTGGATTTGCTCACCTGAAAAAAATGCTAACCAAACTAACTAGGATTTGTTGCTTGGATTAAGAAAAATTTATCAAGTTCAAAGGAGAATCTTAAACTTTCAAAAATAGAACTTTATAATCCTTACTCCTTTCATTCTGATCATTCAGAAATGATCAGAAAAAGATAAATCCTCTCTTGATAAAGCTACATTTAATGAACAAACTGCCCTAACTTAGGTGGGTTGGCTAAGAGGAGGTGAGAGAGATAGGATCAGAAAACTTTCGTATTTACCTTTTAAAGGAGAGCTTCTAATCCCCAACCAATTCTGATGCCTATTGAAGACAAAAGAACATGGACTGTTGATTAAACAACCTGACATTCAGGTTTTTTTTTTTTTATTGGGTGACCTTTGGGATAAAATGTGCACTGCCAGACTGTAAGTGGTCCAAAATCCGAAATATGACATAATTATGTTTCAAGCACCGTAAAGTGTGGTCAGACTTGGCTGATCAGGCTGGAACCATGCTACTGAAATCTGAAAAAGTGTCAACAGCAGTGAAGTACCAATAGTAGCAAGGGGAACAAAGGTTCAAAGTAGTCAATTTTCCAGAAGCAGGTGAAGTCAGTACTGTTTCTGGTGAAGTAAGTTCTCTAGATTAGCTCATGTTTCTGCCTGAGAGCAAAGGAACAATCTTTTGAATAAAGGACCTACTGCTCTTTTTTACAGACTATCTCCTTTTAAAAAGTGTTTGTATAATGAGCAGTTTCAGAAGATAGATGTATAATTGTACTTGTAACCAAGTGCAGTTTTGTTCATTGACTGTAAAATAAAGATGATCTATTTCTCTATGATAAAGATGAGACAAGTTTATATTCTAATATAAAATACCCATATTTCTTAAACTTTGTGATCTACGCTATGACAAAACCACTGTGTATGCAGTTGTCATTTGGCTCTGTTTACATTTCTCGGTGGAAAATGGAACTCAGAAAAATGGTTAACTTGTTAGTTTTCATATTAGATTCATTAACTATTTTGACTTTTCAATGAATATTTCAAAATGGAATAATTCTTATTACCAGAGGTAATTTGAGTGTATCTTCTGACTAAAATCAGTCCAGGAGTCCATCACCATTGTGGTATTATTAAACATTATGGAATATTATCTCCCATTGGCTTTCAGCACAGAGAACTCTGTTCATTTCATAAGTACAGAAGAAATAAATTTATTATTTAAGCAAAGAAGAGAGCAGGAGGATGCATTGTAGATTTAGATATGACACATTTATCCAGTGAAATGGGTTGCTGATGTGTCTTCTCACTAGGAAAAAGTAATCATTCTAAGTATGAGCATACTATTTGTCCCCTCTCTCAAAGATGTGACATTGAAAAAGAAAATATCTTTGAATCTTTCCATTTATTCAGCTACTCACTTTTAGAAGAAATAATGATTTTTTTTTATCGATTGGTCATTCAAAAACAATTGTATTTCAGTATACTTGTAAGTCAGTTTTATTTAAACAGTATGAAATATCACCAGAGAATTTCTAATTCTTCTCCAGAGAACAAGTGTAATGTAAATACTCTGATACTGTTGTTATTTTTAGAATTAATCTCTATTTAGCACTTTACTCTTTCCAGTGGATTCACAGATATTACAACTAGGAAACAGTTTTATCACTTTTCTAGATTCAAGCTAGAAGTTACATGTTAGAGCTAGAGTTAGTTGTTAGGAAGCAAAGTTCTGTACTCTTTATTTTAAAAATCCTGTCAATAATTTGGAACTTAGGTTTTAACTCTATCTCCATACTCCATATGTTTGATTTTAAAAACAAGAGATTGTGATGTTGGCCTCATCACAAGATTTATCCATAAAATCTGTTTTTGGAATTTTTTTTTTCATTAGAACCTTCCTTTTTAAAAAAACCATTATTGCCAATCTTTCTCATCTAACCACTATAACTCCTTGATTTTACTTTTTCTTAGTATTCCTCTGAAAGGGTTATAGCTTCTGTTCACTTCTATAATGTTCTCCTAATCTCTCTATATATTTAGATGTTCTGTTTTCTTTTAATTAACATAGGTTAACTTTTTATTTCTCTTTATACATTTCCATATTTGTCACTTTTGCTTTTTCAGGGAAATAAGTATTTGCATTTTATCAGAATTCCATCTTCCATACTTTAAGACAATTGTTTGCTGATTTTGGTGAATCATTTTTTTCTTCATATCTGCCAATGTAGTATTCCTTGCAGTTGAGATAGCTCCGCTTTTAGCAAATTTATATAATCTGAATAATTGGAAGGCATGACATGAATGTCTATAATCGTATTTGATAGCTAAACCTCATTACACAAATGATACTTTATATTTACATTTACCAATGTATTTGTTTAGGAAAGTTTTAGTATCTGTAGTTTTTAAAAACCTCTTCTCTTCTTAGGTCTTTACCATAAGAGTGCATAAATCTCCCCTGTTCCTCATTCCTGCATTGTCAATATCCTTTCATCCTTGGGTTCAAACTCAGAATTTTACCTGTAAAAAGTCTTCTGGCCTCATTGTCTTGGTTAATTCTTTCTGATAGTCATATTATTGTGTCCTTGACTTTTACCCTCACATCAGTAATCACAGCTTGCATTTATATATTTTTGTTATTAATTTTTGTCTATGTACTTTATGAAGATAATGACTGTATCCATTCTCCTGTCATCCATGTCTGTAACAGTAGCTGGTTTATAGTTATTCAGATGTTTGTTGAATGAATAAATGAATACCTGGATAAATGAATACACAATGAGGTAGCACTAAAATTCTTAGCCAGTTAATTAATTAGTCATCATTTAATAAGCATTTTGCCTCTTGTATTGATTATACACAGTAAGGGGTGGTACTAAGTATTTCCTGGTATTATTGTAGGTTTACACTACATTTTATAATGGATTATTTTCATTTTTTTTTCTTTCATATCCTTTTTTCAATTTTTGAGCACGAAATGATAGTAATAAATTTCATACCAGGAGGTTAAAATTTAAAGCATTTGAACTCACTAGAAAACAACTGCAAACTCAGAAATAGGCAAGCAAGAAAACAAAAAGATGTAAAAAGGGACTAATTCATGTCTTACTTTTCATTACCATTTTACATGGATGTTTATCATTTCCCCTCATTGTCCCTTGTTCGTCTGACTTCATATTCCATGTTTGATGAGGTTGGAAACCTTAGATATTCTCATATAATGATAAGTAACATGTATGGTCTCCTGAAATAAAGCACAGAGTAGCACTCTGAGCTTATTCAGTGAATGGTTATTACAGATACTGTATATCCAAGATTCTGTGGAAATACTCTTGGCATACTATACTGATGAGTCAGAACTGTAGGGGAGAGATCAAGTTATCTTGTGTGTATGTATTCCTTGGGAGATAAAGGCATATAAGTAAAATAATGAGCTTCTATCTGGTAGAATAGGAGCAGGACAGTTTTGGCTAGTGTGGTAAATTGGAGTGTATATTGATTGACTGGGGTTTTCTTTTCATTATTTAAAAAAAACAAACAAAAACTTGTAGCACTCTCTTTCCCAAACAATGGGGATTAAAGCATTATTATAATCAGATAGTAAAAATAGGAATTATCTGAAAAAACATATTTCATAAGCATGAGAGTTATATTTCATAAGCCTACCTCTTTACGTAGGTTAATACTACTGATACATGCCTGCTCTTCTGCTATTTGAATTTAGTTTTTATTTATTGATTCACTTTTTTTTATGGAAAACTTACCTCTGTTCTAGTATAATTAGCAATTATTTTTTTTAATATCAAATAAAAATTCTTAGTAGTCTTACTCAAACTTATGAATATATTTTCTGATGCTGAAGATATTTTGATAGTTTTTATTCCTGATAATAACTTATTTATGCATATTTAAACTTGAATTCGTCTTAAACATTAATCTAGAATGGCTGTCTGCTTGTGCATCTACTTCATTTTCTAGCAGTTTATATCCTATCGTCAAAAATTTTCATTTGATTTATGTGAGATGTGTGAAACATGATGAAGATAAAGGAGGAAATATTACATGAATATGCACATCTGTATAAATAGCTGTTTGGAGTATTAGCAAAATGGTAGAAGGAAATATTTTACAATTCTGTGGAGACTTTTATGAATCATAAACATAAAGTAACATATAGTATTGCAAATTATTAGTGGTACAAAAATGAGCTTTGAGGACAGCCATTTTTAATAGCCATTTTTATTTTCAATAAAGTTGTATTTCTTTTATAAGGAAGAAACAATAAATTTGACAACTTCTGTTAATAGTCTCCATACTCCACCCACAAAATATACTAATACCAGGTAGCTGTATAGATAAGGTTATAACATTGTTTATAATAACTACAAAAATGTAATTTAAAGATTCACCAACATTTAGAAAGTATTTCTATCACACATAACATTTTCCAATAAAAAGTTATAGTTTAGAAAAAAAAACATGAATATTTCAGAAGTATATGTGTAACGATTGTTTAAATTTAAGCAAGGGGTAATATGACCCAAATTTTTACTGTTGTAACCGCTGGGGTCAAAACAGTAAAATATGTACAGAAGCATTTATTTATATAATTATTTTTTAACAGGTGTGGAAGGATTTTTTCATTTTTTTCTTTGTTTTTGAGATTGTATATTTTTAAGAACAAGTCAGAAAGACTCAATATAAAACTAATGTTACTTCATATATTGTGTCCTATAGAAAACTCATCAGTGTCTCAGAGTTGAAGGAAAAATAAATGTAGTATGTTAGGACTCTGAAGAAGCTAATAATCTAATGGACTCCTTGAGATCAATGTCTTTGTAATCGTGGCTTCTTCTGTCTCACTGGACAGCAATAGATCTTTGAGTTAATTATTTCATTATTGAAGATAGATTAAAGGAATTGAATAGAAGAAATTTATCATGTGGAAATTTTGGTTTTTACTGTAGTCAAGTAATTTAATTGTTAAAAATACCTTGGAAGTTTATATGAGTGAATAGACACTGACAAGAGGAATTGGCAATAAGTTTTAAAGTTTTTAAGTTACTTTATAAATCCCTTTATATACATTATGTTTGATCTCTGAAAGGTTGTATTTTAAACTTAAAAAAACATTTTCCAAACCTATCTTAAGTTACATGTTGTACAAATGTCAGGAAGGTAAGCAGAATTTTACAGATTTCTCGTATTACTTGTTTTGTTAAATGAGACTTTGCATCATTTCTTCCTGTGAACTTCTTGGGTGGCACTAATGTCCATGAAGAAACTTTTTTTTTAAATTCTAATCATTAAATTGTTGCTTAAAAATTGGAATCCAAACTGCAGTAAAATACAACTGGCAACACTACAATAAACAGGAAAAATAGATCTATGGATCTAAAAGAAATCTAACTTTAAAAGATAAAATTAGACCAAAAAAGATAAAATTTGAATTATAATTTATATTTATAATTAATGCCAAAATATTTATGCTATCTGGGACAATGATAATATCCCATTATGTGTTTTCCATTCCCTTTCTGGACAAAAGTTCAAGCTAATCTGATAGAATTAATAGTTAAAGCAAGAGACAGTATCACAATAATCACATATAAAGGGGATCTATCAATATGTATACACAGTTTAAATAATATGTCAACAATAATACCTAAGATTAAGCACAAAGATGCCATCTGATTATTACATTTAGTTTTCTTGGCCAAGAAATATTTGAAATAGTCATTGAATTGACTGTGGAAACAAATTTATCCTCTATTTTCTCTATAGGATAACATCAATTTCATATAAATGTCCTGTATTCGTAAATGGAATAAATCCATTAAGTCCTTTTCTGACATTCAATAATTGCATATCACATGTGCCACAAATGAAGACTGTATTAGCTAACAGAAAGTCATATCCACCCACTAAATGGCCAACAGACTTTTAATAGTCCCAGCAAAGATTGCCAAAGTGTTCATTGTCTGTGACTGTGAATGTAAACATGCATGTGAGGAGAGGGGAGGGGGAGGTGGCTAGGGCGTGTTCAAAAAGAGTTGCCAGTGAAGGAGGGTAAACCTGATTAAGGAACTGAATATGTTATTTTTGTAGTTTAATGGAGAAAGTTAAATTATGTTTTTCTCCTAGAAAAGCAAAATTTATTTCATTAACCTAAAGATATTTTTTTTCCTTTTTTCATGAAATGGGCTTATAATTATATAAAAAACTGTGGACAGTCACTACTATGGAGATTCTATAACGTTTTCAGCAGAGGAACAGAGATTGCTCTTAATATTGTTTAAAGATACAGTTATTATAAAATAGGACTTGTGTCTTAAATTATAATTTTTTTCTGTCAGTATATCTTGGTACCTTGAAAGGTGATTGGAAATTAGTGCTTAACAGACCAACATTTTTCACGTTTTTAAAATCTTTCTGAAGCAGCTCTTGTTTATTTCCATTCTCCTATCTGCAGACGCTTCTAGTGAAAGGTAAGTTGACTCAAAGGTAAATGTTAAAAATAAGAGTGAGTTTACTAAAGAGGTCTGTTCCCTCATTCCTCTGCTTATACTGTTTACTGAGTACTGAAGTTCTTTTTTTTGAAACAATTGGTAATGCTGGTTCCTTTTTCACACCTGAAAATGAAAAAGCATCAATGGTAAATCTTATCCTGAAAGGAAACACATGCTACATAATTGAAAACTGTCAAAAGTCTTCTGTTCCCTTCTTCTACAGAAGAACTATTATATTTTCAGCATCAGTATAGGTTGGAAGAACTGAAGAAATTATAGAAGGTTCAGTTTATGAAGAGAAATAAATTAGGGTATTGTAGGTTTCTATCATAAGAAAGTCTGAACTGGTTTTTATTTTTTTTTTAAATTCTATTCTCAAAGGTATAATAATATTTCCAAATAAAAATCCTGCCAGAGAATGCTCCATTTTACTCACAGAGTAATAGTAATAATAATAAAAAGTTTTAGAGTAACCCCCAAACTCATCCTTCTCCTGGAAGAGATTTTTTCCATTGAAGAGTTTTTCTCCAATCTGAAACTTCAGTTTTAGTGTAAAGAGAGGAATTTTTAGAATCAAAGAGTTTAATATGTCATATCTGCTTATACCTTTTCCTTTGCTAAAATTTCCTCACTAATTTTTTTCAGTATCTGTAACTTCTCCTCAGTGTTCTGTGATTAGAGGTTATTCTCATCATTCAAAAAACAAGCAGCTATACTTACGCAAGGTGAATAAAAGTTTTCTTCAGTTTTTCCTCCCTTTCATTAAATTCAAGTTGTATGAAATTTTAAATATTGTGCAACAAATAGTATTTTATAAAGTATATGCAAAAGGATTTCATTCAGAATTTAATTTGATTTTAGAATTTGCTTTTAGAATACTCAATATTTTTAAATCTTACATTGTACTTTAGTTTTTTAATTGTTTGCTAAAAATTTTAAGCTGAAGACTTGGTTTCTTTGTGTACTAAAATAAAAATTGTTGGCAATTGATCATGTGTCATGCAGATTACTAAGTAAGAATTGATTCAGTGCTAATATTATGACCCCAAATTAATGTATTGGTGTTTAAAAATGTAATTCTTCATTTGTATGGTATCTGTATCTGGGAAGAAAGTGGTTCCTAAATTTAGAATTTGCACTTAAAAAGCAAATTTACTGAAATGACAGTAACAATATAAATCATAGGAAATATAGTAGGGATTATTTATACTGCAAAATTTCATAGTATGCATGGTTAAGCATAGATTTTGGCAAAATTTTCAAGGTTTATTGTGAAGTTTTAATGATGTAACCCTGTTAAATATAGTATTTTTTTTGGTCTTTATTTCTTCTTAAGTTAGTGGGAAAATATTTATGCCCCTAGTCCAAGGGAAATAAGAAAGCATCATGGAGAAACTGGTTTCATATTTAGACATAGGTTTTGTTTACATTGCAGTTGATATTTACATTTTATCTGAATTCCGACACCCTAAGTACTGATTTTGTGAATGAAATAATGAATTCAGTCTATTGATTAAATAACACAGTTTTATTTTTAAAGGTTGAAAAAGATTGTAAATGCAGATTTAAGAGTTAGAATAATTAGGAAATTTTTATACTGGGTGTCTTCGTTGGTTGGTGTACCAATACGGACAAATACAAGTACTCATTTTACTCATATATCTTTGAGTATTTAAACAAGTGTTCCTAAAAATTTATACAGAAACGTGAACAGTGAATATAGATGCAATGAATTAAATGCTGAGTGATGAATTAAATGGATTAAATGCTCTGCTTTTCTGCTGTCTTTCATTTGTATGGTAACTGTATGCTCAGAGTTTGAGAATATAAGTGAAGTACTCTAAAAAGTATCACATGATGGCACTGTTTCCATTTCCACATCCAGTATTATGAAATAAAGCTCTAATAAACTGGTATTAAGAATGGGGTGTAATGTCAATATATTTTGTTTAATTTATGTAAAATAAAAATCTAACCACTGGTCATTAACACAGGTACTAACGTAGAGTTATAGATTTTTCATGAAGTATTTTGTAAAAGTTTGTGTGTATATCATGTCTGTAATTTACATCACAAAGAAACAACATAGAATGTTAGAAATTTCAGTAAGACAGAAAGCAGTATCATTAGATATTTGAGTTACTTTATGAATTATTTTTATAAATAGCTTATTATATTTTCTATTTCAATTTTATTTTAAAAGGAAAATGCTGTATCACACATGAACCTTAACTGGCCACTATGACTGTTCACTCTGTATTTCAATAGAATGTAAAGAAAGCATAAAAACAAGGTCGATATGAAGAAGGTACATGGATCAAAGGTTGAAGGGATCAAGAATAATTTTAAAGCAAGCAAAATTCATTTGTGGTCAAGCTGAACATCTGAAAGATTCATAAATCTGAGGAATGTATATGTTAAATGGTGTGTGATTCAAATACCATAATTTATTATAGTAAAAAGTCTCATGTAATTAGGAGACATGATAGAAGTGGTGTGGCGTGATTATCTCAAGTAAGAAAGCACAAATATTTTCTATTTACAACAAAAAAGAAAAGATGCAAAAGATGCATCAAAACATGATGATATATATTGAAGCATATGAGTGGTTCTGTATAAAGATTAACAAGGCTCAGGATTTCACCCAAGTTTTGTCCTTCATATTATGTTAATAATGGATATTGATGCATCTTCCCACTGAGATGTGTGGTTAAAAATAAAAAACTTTAAGGATATGAAACGATGCCCCCTCTTAATAATGAAAAACCAAATGACCAGAAATTAGAAGCACAGCAATAGGGTGCTATAAAAATACTTTAAACATTGTTATGTTGTTTTGATGTGACAGAAGACAAACTTTACACAATTTCCTTTTAGTTTATTTATGAACTTGACACGGAAAATCTGTTTGAATGAAGTTTTATATTGTATTTTTAAAAATAAATATAAAAAAATAATCATGCATGCAAGCAAAACTACAAATGTCTACCTGAATATAATGCCAGATATCATACATAGGCAAAGCATAGCCTTAACCCTTTAATCATAAAAGAAAAAAAATATTTTCCTACAAAATAATGTATATGGCAAGTAGCTGCTTGGATTTATGATTTTTTGAATTGTTTTCCACCTCTAATACTAAACAAAAAGTTATATTCTTATAATGGAGATAACAAATAGTTATCTTAGTAATCCATCTTACAAGAGTGTTTCTTACTTTATAGTTTTAACGGATATGTTGGTGTCTTGTCACCTCTTTTGAAAAAGTGACAGCTTGCATAATATTTTCCACCATTTGAGAAAAATTTTAATTGTGATAGTAAGGAAATTATTGAAAAAATATTTAACGAAATATTGATTAAAAGTACTCATAAATCTGTACTCTGAAATAAAAGTTACCCACTGTAAGAATCTGTTCACTTCTCTTACATGAGAATAGGGGAGGGGAAACCCCAGCACACTGAAATAGGAGATTTCCTTGTTCACTGTATTTCACCATGCAAATTACTTACAATTTCCAAATGCCAGTGTTACTTTTCAGGACAAATTTCACACAAAAGGAATTCAGTGATTATTCATCCAGTTTAATTAATTCAATTAAATAAGTCTGATGCTGTCAGGTGTTCTTTTAATAATTGAATCAACATGCAGATACATAATAAGCATAAAAGCGTTTCTATGGCTGCAGTTAATTTAGATCCAAAAGAATCTGCTGTTACTCTACATTTGATATAGATTATTCTATAATATTTCAGTAATGGGTTGCACAAAGGCTGGCTTTTAATTCCTTGCTTTCTCGAATGTCTTTATATATAATGGTTTAAAACAGAAGGTGTTCAAGAGAGGGTGACCTTTTTTCCATTACCATGGTTTCTGTCATTAATGCATTATAATTTTCTTTAGAAGTCTGGAAAAATGTGTATGTGTGCAGTACATAGCAAGTATGAATCAAAGCATGTTAGTGAAAGTTTAGAATTGTCTTATTACTTTTGAAAAGAAAGGATTCTCAGGACGTATTGTTCTTAATATATACTTTTTTTTTTAGCTGTGTACAATTAAACTGTTTTTAGTATTAATCCTTCTAGACTTAAAACTTTGGGCGTTCATATTGTAACAATAGTTTTCTTACTAATATTCAAAAAATATGTTATAACTATTTAAATCAAAGGGAAAAGTGGCTATTAATTTTGATTTTTGCATAATGGTAACCTCATATACAGCATTAAATTATAAAAAGGGTATTAATCATATATATTGAAAAAGATTGGAGTAAATGATTTACTTGGAGTTTCTCAGCAGTGCTTGATGTCATAATTACTGTAAATATTAATTGCTGTGCTAAAAATGTAAGCAAGCCGATTTTGTATTAGATGAAAAATGAAAATAGACTGTGTACTGGTAAATAGATAATCATACAAAAGTAATTGGGGTTTTAAAACCCCAATCTATTCTGCCAGCATGAGCTCGTTTGCATGTTAATCACAAGAGTGATTTCCTACTTCACAAGGAAGTCCACATTCTTTCATAACCACTTTTAATTGCATTTAAAATGATTCAGGTTTGTAACATTAGAAATGAAGGCGTATCTGTGTCAAATTAATAAAAATGTCCCTGAAAATCTTTATAGACTATAAATACTCAAATATTTTAAGGACTTCTATTTTTAATTGGAATATGTAGAGGCCCATTACATATTTTGAGTGTTATTAATGATACCATAGCTGTGTTATAATATGCCAATTTTAACATAACTTAAAGAGTGTTTTATTATATTTTTAAGTATGTGGATTTTTATCTTATTTTAATATGCAATTAAACTGAAACTTAATTTTAAAATTTTACAGTGAAATATAAAATGGAAATTTTGTAGATTTTAAAAATAATTTTATGGCAAATGACTTGTTTGATTTTCCTTAGATACACACAATTCTCAGTGTTAAATTTTTACTAGCATTAGGGTTTTTAATAAGACAATGTAATGCTTATAGTGTCAACTATTTTCAGCTATATTATCTTACTAATAACTTAAAATATTCTACGAATAGTAAATATTGAAACTCATTTAATAAAAATATTATAGGAGAAGAAAATGTATTAAATCAAAAAATATTTTTAAACTTTTGAAGATTGAAGACCATCAGTGTCATTTGTTGCCAGGACCAGTGTAAAAGTTATTTTAGTTATCTAGTTCAACTAAAGTCACTTATTTTCAGAAGGTAAGAAAAGATTGCATTTTTGGTGAGTTCAATAAGCTCCCATTGTATCAATCACAAAGATACAAAAACTAAATACTAGTCAGGACATTTTCATACATATCTGTATACATATTTGATGAAAAGCTTGATGATTAAAGAAAAAGAGCACTCACTATTTAAAAGAAAGTATATTTGCTTTCATCACCAGGTGTTCTAACATAAATGATCAAGATGATGTTTCTATAACATAGTTTTGAGATGCTCTGGAGATTAAAACTACCAAAGCAGATTTATTAAATTTTTCATAGAGCAGGTCCACAGGGATTATAAGCCAATATTTCCTGTCCCATATTCCAGATGTTTTATGTAATTCTGCATCTTTCTAAACTAAATCATAGCTTCCCCCCTCAAAAAAAAAAATCACTGTAGAGACTGAGATGAAAGGCAAGATTCATTAAAATGTTAATTATGCTATCTGCTGTTGATGTCTGCTACCTTTTTGTTTTTTTTTTTCTTTACTCCAAGTTGCTCAGTTCTGTTTTATGAATGTTGTGGTATGTTTGAAGTTTAGAAACTCAGAGAATAACTTTAACTTAACAAAGCAGTGCCACACCCTCTATGCTAGTGTGGTAGGTGAACTTTAATGAATCCCCCTTTTAGCTTTATATTATCAAGAATGAATTAAATATAATTGGGATCATCAGAAATATAATAATAGTTTTTTCTTTCCATAAACTATTTATAGACAAATAACTAAAGGAAAGTAAGTGATGAAAATTTATTATTTCCTTCATGTGTTTAGATTTTTCCTTTATGTTAGTTTTTGTTGCAATACACTATCACTACTGCAATGCAAAATAATTCCTAAAGCTTCCTTTCTTGCAGGATTAACTGGGTAAAATGTTAATAAGTTGTACTCTTCTCAAATATTATTGTGAAATGGGTCTTGGTTCTCAAATAATAAATTCTTGCTTTGCTATTATTGCATGTTGTAACATTTTAAATTGTATACTCCTTTTTTGAGTATATAACTATTTGTATGTGTTAATTTACCCATCTTTATGGAAAGAATCCCTTTCATTATTTTTTAAATGTTATTCTTTTAAATATTAAGAACAAGATGTTCTTTTGTTTATGATTAATTAGAACTGATTATACAAACCTCTTTTACAATATGGGGGTTCTAAAATTTTTATATATTAATTAGAATGTGAGTATATAGTTGAGTTTATATTTCTGAAATACTTGGCCTTTTTCTCACATCTGTTGCCTATTGAGTTACTTTTTTTCAGCAAGTGATTCACAATAAATAATAAATAGTAATAGGTGTTTAGTCTCTCTAGTCAATTTAGTAAAAATATATTCAATAAATTCCTCCTTTATTCCCAGTGTTATTTAGTAAAATAATAAACTAAATATTTCATTAGAAAAGACTAGAGAAATACTTTTTAATTGCATTGCTATTAGAAGGAACTATATGATGATTTCTTTTGTTTCCGTAAAAACATTTTATATCATTGCTTGGTTTCACTTGAATTTGCCAAAATAGTGCTTCCCTAATAATGTGGAAACTCAGCATATATCATGATAGTGTCTGTTAATTGCAAAGTGTAACTCATAAGCAATGCACTGCATATGTAGACACATCATGAAACATATAGGTAAAATTATACCTTTTGGTGGCAGAAATATATGCTAAAATATATGATACAGGTATGTTTTTATTATTTTCTGTATATCTCACATGCTTTTGTATAGCTAAAAATAGAGTCTCCTGTTACCACGGTGGTTATGATTCTGTGACCAGTGGCATTTTTGCTGTTTTTTTCAGTTTATATTTACAAAATTAAATTTTGTCACATTAATTTTGTCATTAAAATTTTGCTCCCTTGTGTTTGGAGCACCTCACTTTGTTGCAACACCAACTTATGAATTAAATTTTATAGTTTTAACTTTCCCTTATAAGTACATTTGAAATCATGTGAGGTTGAACAATCTCATAGCCACTGTGTTTTTCATAGATTATTTTGCTTCATTAAATACTTGAATTTTGATCAATATGCACATGTAGCATCAAAAGCATCTTTAGAGGAAAGCTCAAGTGACATCTACTATGAGGAATCTTAGTAATTAGAACATTCTAGCAAATTTAGTAGATATGAAATAACCCAAACAATGACAAGCAGATTGGCATCATCTCATCTGTGTGTTGACATATCCAAGTCAGTTCCTGAAACATAGTAGCCTGGACAGTTTCTAGGCTAATCACCATATTTGCATTAGAAATAGTGACTACTCCATTTTATATCCTCTCAAAGTTTATTATGAAGATAATATTAACCTGTCTGTCCATCTATTAAATGCCATTTCTCAGTTTCAGAGGAGGGCTTCTTTATGTGGTATTTTCCAGATCTCATTTTTTTCCCCGATGTGAAGAACTAAAGAGAAATGTTCATTCTTTTGTTACACGGACCATTTTTACAGGAATCTGTCCCCATTCTTCACCATTATGGTTTGCACTCTGACTGGATTAGCTAATTGGTCTACACTATATTTTATGGTCTCTTCATAAACTTACCTCTGGCTGTAGTTTTACTTTTTGAAAGAAGCCACTGCTCATGTCTCCTGGATTTTTATGACTAGTTTGAAAACTCATGATCAGAAATTTAGGGCCTTTGTTTCTATCCTGGGAATCAAATTCCCTTATGCTTCATTTTGACCTTGATATAATAGGTAACTAGGTCCTTTTAGTCTATAAGCTTCTAGGCAAAAATTTTTTTTATAAAGAAATAGGTGTTGATAGGTACTGCTGCTCATTGATTTACAAAATTTTTGTGGGATATGATCAATTGTATAATACTAAATCACTATCTTAAGCATAAAAATAACAAAACCCATTTTTACCACCTCTGTTATTTCTGCAATTTAAAATCAATACACTTTAAATATTATTAGTAGAAGTTACTGTGCAAGCAGTAGTTATGTAAATCTCCAAAATTGTCCAAAATTATCTACAGCACTACAAAATTACATCATAACTCTTTGGTACCTCAGCATAAAATATTGTTTAGTAGTTTTAGGTCCACACATAGACTATTATATCTGTATTTTTGAATACAAAATTTCTTATCATTGGATTCTTCCATATTTTACATTATCAACTTATAAACACACTTATAAAAGATTGTAAAAATGTGATAAAGACCTAGATGTTAGATACCTGAACTAGTTATATATCATATGTATACCCATTTTTAAGGCTTTGTTTATTGTCAGCTGGTCCAAACAATTTTCCCATTCTTATAACTTGATTGATTTGTGAGTCTTGAAAGTGTATTTGTTTCACTGCAAACTTACTTTCTGCCACTGTTGCTATTCCTGACAAATGTATGTCCTCTCAACAAACTCCTATCTTTAACTATATTCTCAGTTTATTTATTCTATCTTAGCATTGAAGATAAAGAAAAATATTTTCTAAAGTTAGATTCATGGTTAGATGGTATGAATTGTGCACTCATAAAATCTTGTTAATTTTAATTCACAGTTAACCAATTTATTTAAATAAAAGTTCACTATTTCCTTTGAAGAAGAAAATGTTTAGAAATATAAAAATGTGTAAAGTACTAACAACTGCATTTTGATGATATAAACCAGTCAAAATAAATTACCAAGTTATTTCTACATGTCTTTCTTCATCATCTCTATAACATAATTTTAGGATCAATAAATATTTTTAATTGTCAACTATATGTACTTTGCTTGTGTAGTTTGTGGCTTACCAAGCATTTCCCAAATTATAGCACACTTTATTCTTGGGAATTTTGAGATATTACTCCAGCTACACTTTTTTTTTCTTGTCATCATTTTATCCAAGATAAACAAACTTGTTTAATTAACCAGCTGGTAAGAAGCAGAAGAGCAGAATTGTTTTAAAAACTCATCTGTTCTTACTCCTAAATTCGTTTTTTTTTTTAAACACTACTATATGTGTTGTTGCTCATTTATAAGGTGGTAAGGATAAAATAATAGAGCAATAAAAGGAGCAAAAGAGTTAAGACAAAGTTACCATAATAATATTAAATTCTCTTACCTGGAAGATACTTTTGCACCTAATAAATATGAAATATAAGAGGATGGTAATACTGATTTTTTGCTGTTGTTGTTGTTGCTGAATTTTTATGCCTAACCAGGCCTTTCACACCTAAAGAGTTTGTTCCTGACTGAATGTAATTTGGATATGAACCTCTCTTCCCTTAGGTTCTCTGAACTGACTGTGGACTTGGATGTGCTTCTTCATGATATCTGCATGCCTCGCTTCTTTATTACCTTCAAGTATTTGCTTATATGTGACCTTAATGCAACTGCCTGACCTTTTCATTTTAAAAGGCAATAAACTCCTGTCCAATTTTACCCTGCTCTGTCTGTGGTATCTATCATCAGACATTCTACACAGTTTTCACATTTGTCCTGTGTTTTTTATCTTCCTTGACTAAAATGTAAGCTTCATAAGGGGTAGGACATTTTGCATAAGGTATTTATTTTTTATTGTCTAGCTCTCCTTCTAGATCATAAGCTAATGATGATAGGGATTTTTGTCATTTCATTCATTGATGCCATGTAAGTGTCTAGGACTTTATCTTACAAATGATTTTGGTCAGTAATTGTTTACCAACCTGAATGTCTGGGTTGGAGCTGTAATATATATGTATGAAAAAAAAAAAGACAACAAACATGGGAATTCTGAAAATACTTAAAAATATATCATCAGCATGCTAAATCTGTTGTTTTTTTGCTTTAATTCTGTGATAGTCTATTGAATGAGGCAATTTACCAGGGAAGCCCCTGGGCTAGGAGGCAAATCCTTTGCCGAGTGAAATACCTTCATGGCTGTAATCTGTTCTCTGTCTTGCACAATGTCATGTCAAAAAAGATATTCACCTTGATAAAACACCCCATGGCAGGAGGAAAGTTCATGACACCAACTTGTATGCCAACATATTGTTTGGAAATCAAAGTATGGTAGAAATTTACTTGTCATTTGGGATATTTGTATATTGTATTAGTGCACTATCAGAGCATTGTGCACTATTTCAGTTAATCAGTGTTCCAAATGTAAGCTGGGTTTAGTGCCAGGTGGCATGCCTGAAACATAAAGTTTATGGATAACAGATGTAGAGAAATGTCTATTATAGTAATAGTTTTCTAAGAGATAGAATATTCTGTTTATCAGTACTTAAGGTAATGAATTTGTTACTTAAATATAGCCCTTCCAAATTCCAGTTGAATTCTTATGACCTAGATAAATGTAAACTGTTTACATGGAAACTTAATATAAAGATAAAATTATCATTTGTTCAATTAGTTCTATAGTCTGTAAACAGAAAAAAAAAACATTATTAAAACATACGAGTCATGCATAGCCTCATTGTCATATAAATATTCAAATGCTTATATGCTTCCATATTTCCCTTTTATTGTAAATTCTTTTTTTAAATTATTGTTTCATATTCTATAGCCATCTTCTCTATTTGTAAAAGGAGTGCATTTTTAAAGAAATATACAAAGAAATGTAGTGGAAGTAGAAATGTTTTAAGTTGCTTCACCTTACAATGAGGACAAACTTTTATAAGGTATATTAAAATAATGTTTTAATTTTGCTCATCAAAAAATGGGAATACTGAAATATTTTTGCACCCATTTTCACTTAAAAATATATTATAGTTCTGTTGTTGCATTGCATTGCTTTCTTAACATATTTTAATAAAAAATAGCAATTGTGAAATTGGATGTGACCCAGATAACACATACTTTTTAAATTGTGTAGACAGATGACAGCTATTTTATTGAATAAGTAGATTCCATATGTGATATTAGGCAAATCTTGTTTTGATTTTAATAGTTGTATATTATGGTGGAATACTCTTGTAATGTACCATTATGTCGGAAGTTATTTACAGTTATTTTATATCCAATTTATGATTATTTAGTCTGCAAATGCTTAACTAAAACGTTCTCAAGATAGTGGTTAACCATCATTTTCAAAGCAAATGCAAAGTCTGTGAAGGCATTCCTTAATACTTTTTTCTTTACTGGCAGTAAAAACTTGATTTTTGTTCATGTTAGAGTTGCTTTAGTGTTCCTAGTATGGCTGTTGAAATCTGTACTTCATATGATCTCATTGTACAGCCTGCATTTCATTAATGACTGATTCTGTCTAAGATGTGGAAAGTGAAATATTTTTCATATGACACTACCCAGTATATGCACAGTGCACCAGCTGCAAAAACCACAAACCATCTGATTTTGTGACTTCTGAGGGTGTGAAAAGTTCAGTTCCTTAACATAAAGCTTGTATCTCTGTATTTTACCACATGGAAAAGGGACTACTGTAGACTTAACACAAATGTCAAAGATATTATGTTCTCATCAATAATTTTGCTTCAAATAAAATGAGTGATATATTTATGTTGCATTGACTTAGAATAACATTTGATTGCATAATTAACTGCATTTTTAATAGTATTGTCACAAATATCAGCTTGCAATTGACAAAAAAAAACATGAATGATCATCCGTTGGTTTTTAAGTTTTTCATAATTTTTGGGATACAGTATGATTATATAGTATTCTTTTATGAAACTCTATATAACTATAAAGGTGTGACACATTCTAGATCTTGCATGTTTTCAGTTTGTATTAAAAAATAGTTGATCTTGGTGTAGTTTAAAATTAATCTACAGGTATTATAACCAAAGACAGTGTTCATTAAAATATATGAAATATATATGAAATGCTTATATTACAAACATTATTATAACTGTAATTTTGCTTTGACAGTAACTATTTAAATCAAGGAATTATGTTTTATAAATGTTAACTGAACCTCCCTAAACTGTAAGCAATGTATTCTAACCAAAATTATAGTATCTTTTTTCTAAATATCTGTTGAATTTCTTTTGAAGAATAAAATGTCTATGTGTGTATGCAGATACATATATACACACATTGTTTACATTAGTAAATGATTTGACAATTATTTAATATATTAGCTCTTATATAAACTAAATATTTTATTTAAATATTTATATAAACACTCACATAAATGAATATATTCTGTTTCTGAGTGGAAAAGTAGCACACATTTACACTCACTATTTCCATTTCATACTTTCTTGGTAGATTTACAAAGTCAGGTTGTTTTTAATCTGTCAACAGTTTAATGCTGTTACCCACCCCTTCCTCACTGCAGCAACATCTGTTTCAACCTTGAAATTTGGCACTTGAATCTATTAAGATTGGATCTAAAGGTTGTCTTAGGACATCTCCTTCCCAAATATTCATGTCTTTTGGAAATATTTGAAAACTTATATATGATTTTTTTGTACATTAGACAAGATACAATGTTTCTGAAAGAAACTGTTGATTGCTATAATGCTAATTTAAAGGAAAACGTGGTGAAATAAGTTAACATAAGAGATACTGAGTAATGATGGGTTTGATTAAAGGGAAAAGGACAAGATTATGTAATTCTCTTAGAAAAGAACCAGGACATTCTTGATTCACAATTCCTGTTTAGAAAAAAAAAAATTCTAGTTACTATAAAAATTTTTAAAAATACGCATTTTTTAAAAATCTTGTCAATTGAACAAAAACGAATTTGAAAGAAAATTGATGAAAAGCTGAAATTTAAAAGAACAAAAACTATGAGTAGAAAATAATGGTAAATTTGAAACGTCTAACATACTAGCTATTCTATTGAAAATTTTGTTTACACTTTTTATTCTTATTTGCATGATAATACAAGACTTTTATTCATTCTATTGTATACTTCTATAGTTTTTAACAGTTAAAATACATGAGCTTTTGAGCAAGAACTGCTGAGGATTCTAATTAGCTTTAGCAGCATTGGTTGAATCAAAACCAACAAGTGAAAGGATTTTGGTAGCAAAAATGTAATAAGTATTACTCACTATTCTTTACTCTCTTGTATCTTCATTAACTTGTTAATCTTTCTTTCCTATGCTTTTTTCTCTTCTTCTCATTAAGAGCCCAGATACTTAATACATGTTACTAAAAATGAGTCCCAATTTCAATATTTCCTCTTCACCTTTTTCCTTTTCAAAAAATTTTATTTTTATGTTTGTGTTTCCAGTTCTCCTTCTGCTTCACTAGAACCTTTAGTGGATCAGAATTTATGTGGAATATTCTAACATAACAGTTTGTAACTTTTTATCAGCTGTTCTTGTTTCTTCTTCTAAATTCTGATCTTGTTGAGGCACATCATGTGACAATGCCCTACTCTGCAGTCATCACCAACCCATGTGTGAGAACACAGGTTCAAGCATCAACTCTGACACTCCAATTCCTGTCTCAGTTTTCTATGAGAGCCAAATGGGCTAGATGGACTCAAGCCAGTGCCAGAAATTTTGTGGCAGTAAAGGACCCAAATATATTTCAAAGCTAGAATTTTAATATTCTCGTGATTTACATCTAGTGAGATTGTTGATAAAGATCATATAGGGTGTATCTAAGAGTTTCAGAGGGGTGCATTTGTTCCTGTCTTAATGATGGATTTCACTAAAATATATAGGAAGTTTCAAGCAATGTTCTTGTTCCAAAAATGTGGCTTTACTACCTTTTTTTGTGTTCCTTGGAAGCACCTTACACTAACTGTAGAGTTAACATTTGAAGAAATGCTAATTGACTTTTTAAATAATCAAGACACTTCACAAAAATTCTCATCTATGAACTCCTTTCATTTTGATAACAGAGATGTATAGGTTTAAGTAATAATATTCAAAAATAAAGCATTATGAGGTAAGGGCTATTATTCCATCTCAGTGATGAGCAAGATGAAAACTAAAGGGGTTAAATAAAAAAAACTAAGGTCACAAACCAGTGAATACTATGGCAAGAAACCATCTAGAACCTATAATCTTAATTTCCATCTTTTCAACAGATAAAAGTAATTTAAAGTTTATCACTTATCCTGTCTTTTCTTTTTATAGTATCAGTTTTGAGTGCATATGATTTAAAACACTATTGTACTTTCTAGAATTATATTATTTAAAGGGAATAGAAGTTTATGTAAGATGTCTACTTTGTCTCATTCATAAAATGTTAACTTTTTTGCTTAGATCTTCACTCATGTACAAGCATGTTTTATAGTCAATTAAATATGAAAATAGAAGAAATAATTTATGAAGATGCATACTGATATGAATAGGGTTTAGTAATTAAGTAAATTGGTGTCAAAAGTCCTAGGTTAATCTGATTTGTTACACCTAACGATGTTTCTGAATCATAAAATAATTGCATAATTGTGAATTACACATTGATTAAAGTGATTTCAGAGGTCAAACATAGTTGGACTTGTAAGGTGTCACTTGAGGAAATGCTGCAAAACAGAATCCCCCACTTATACAGAGGATAATTTGCATGATTCTTATTTTGAAGGGATATAGAATGGTAAAGGTATTTTTGTCATTAGTTTTCTCCCTCTCTATGTACACACATATATAGCATACTTATATATCCATAGATGTAATATACTATATGTTATATGTTAAATTTGAATACCTGGCAATAATATCTTTCAGAAGAGAAGAACTCATTGTATGTCATATAAGTTTCTTAGGTATAGTGCTTTTAAGGTATATTGAAAATATTGGTGCTTGGATTGAATAACTCAATCCAAATTCAGTTACTTTTACATTGTTATTAAATATATTTAATATACTTCCAGTATTTTTCATTTTTAAGTTTTATCATGTGCACTTTTCTGTCACCAAAAATATAAAATAACTAGTTTTCCCAAATATCGCAGTAAAACATGTAAAATACATACTTGTTAAAACAGCAGTCATATTCTACGTTATCTTACAATAGATTGTAAATGATAGTGGCTCAGTGGGAGAATCGGTATGTGTCTTTTTACTACCTTTCCTTCACAAATTAGGAGATTAAAAATTAACCAAATAACAAGCAAAAAAAATTCAGAAAAGTTGATCAAGTTGTTTCATTCCAGCAGTATGTTACTCTAATATCAGATATTGGAAGACATTATATAATGTGCATTGATCAGATATCAGATGGCTATATACTAGTCTGAACTGGGTAAAATTTCAAACATTGATTTAGAAAAGGTATGTATTTAATGCATTTTGCCCTCAGGATATTAACTTTAGCTTTTAGCCTGTTTTAGACTGATTGGGTAGTATCAATAGCATGTAATAATGATGGTGGAAACATTGGTTGGTTTAAGCAACAAAAATTCTTGTATCTGCCTAGAAGTCTGAGAGTAAGTTGCTGTCAGGGTTCGTTCCTTTTGAGAACCAAGAGAAAGGATTTGTTCCAGACTTTTCTCCTTACTTGGAGATAACTATCTTCTCCCTGCACTGTCACATATACATGTGTCTATGTCCACATTTCCTCTTCTTACAAAAACACAGTTATATTGACAGTTATATTGTATTAGGGTCCACCCTTATGATCTCATTCTAAGTGAAGTACTCTAAATCAATTATTGATACTAAAGGTTAGAACTTAAACTTAGGAATTTATGGGAGAGATACAATTCAAGAATTCACAATAATGATCTTTTATTCTAATAGTTCTAAATTTATATCTACAATATTCCTAGATTTTCAAACTGGAAGTTGCTAAGTCTCATATATAAGAATAACTAGGAAACTATATTTCTGGATTCTTCTCACTAGATTTGGGGTAAGAAGGGTTCGGTTTTTTTTTTTTTTATTGTATTTGCATTTAGGATAGGTATATGAGAAGTAACTAATTCCTATCCCACTAGCCAGGATTTTTTTTCAGACTTCACATTAACTTTCCATGAAATGTCCTTAAGACAGTCTTTTAGCTCTTTAAGAAAAGTGAAACAACATCCTGTAGCTGCATCCTATCATAGCATGACAGAAATCTTACAGCAGTATTTTCATTGCCAAAGACAAGTCATTCTTGTCAAGATCACTATCTGAACTCTTATTTTTCTTCAGATTTTTTTTTCTTCAGATATCATCTCTTCTGGTGACATTTGTTAATCTGTAGAGGAGCCTTTTTCAGAAGCTTATCTATCACAGTTTGAATGCAGGTTCAATGTCCTCATTGGTCCTTAAAACTGTTCTCATTTTATGAAATATGATATTCACTATTTCCAAACACAATTCTGAACCTGCAACTTATAATGCCAGCCCCTTTTTCATTATGAATGCATGTGGAATTTACACAAGAGTAATGTAATTATGGAAAATGACAATATTCAGTTCTTTCTAATTTCTTTTTAAAATTATCTGAAAGCTTTCACACTCTCTGGTAACATATGTTCCCTGTAGACTTTACAAGTGATCAGACTGCTACTGTGACTTTCTTTTAAAGAGGTAACACATTATATACAACTCCTTCCTTAAGGTTTTAGGGCCATCCACCTGTAACACCTACTCTGCCTCTCTGCTATCGTCTACTTGGCAGGTCACTGTTCACATTCTTTTAATAACTTAGTGCATAGTTTATAGTTTTCCTCCCAACTCCATATCTCACCATAACTTTGGTGATTTTTGAGTATATGGCCTATCTCACAGTAGTTTTATACCACTTGGCTAGTCCATGTGGTCTTTATTTCTACGCTTCTTTAGTAACCCACTCCTGCTGTCACATCCTGAAGATTGTTTTCTAAACAGTTTCACTTCCAAGTGTAAAAATGATCAAATCTAAAAAATTAGTATTCTGCTTTCTAACCATTAGTGTATCTGGTAAACCTTTTACTTCCTTACATCCAATACATGTTCACTGGTTCATAAATTTTCCAGTTTTTCTCCTTTTCTATTTCAATTTTGATTCCCATCTCATTCATTATCCCACTATACCTAATTAACAAGTGCCACGGAGGCAAAGAAACACCACTCACATATCCTTTCTCCCTTTCTTTCACTCAGACTCTTAAGGACACCAAATAAGCTTGAATCTTTCCAACTTTGAAGCAAAAGTCTCTTGGATCCTGTAGATGGCATCCCAAACTCTTTTATTCTCTTCAAATTCAAATTTCTGTGTAAAACTTTTCTTCGCTCCCTGCCCCATATCATACACATTTGTTAAAGGAGTTGGTAATAACTATGTATACCTATTTAGTTGTTTTCAATCCATTAAAAATTATGAAATCACATATATGTGAAAAATATACATATGACGTATTTTAATTGAAATAAACCTTTCACTTTTTCTAAATCTTAAAAAATTTAAATTGTGATTGCACTTAAAAAATCATGTAAGAATAAAATTTCACATTTGTTCAAATGTACATTATCACACCACACCCACTACCATAGATCCAGTAACCTTCTACCACAGGCCATTGGAGCCTCTCTGCCCTTTACTCCCACCCCTACTTCTCTTCTGGTAACTTTAGTTCTGCAGTCAGAATCCATGAACTTGTTACTTTAGTTTCACCAAATCTTTGTTTTGGTTCTTGTTAGTCCACATATAAGTGATACCACCTGCTCTTTTTTAAAAAACTGATTTATTTTGCATTTACTTAGCATAACCCCATCCAGTTCCATCTGTGTTGTTGTTGTAATTAACAAGTTTGTCTTTTTTATAGCTCAGTAGTTTTCTGTTGCGTGTATATATATACGATATCTTCTTTATCCTCTCACTTTTCTTGGACCCTTAGACTGTTTCCATGCCATGGCTATTGAAAGTAGTGCTGCAATGAATATCTTTTCAAATTTGTAGTTTTACATATCAAAAGCTTCTGCACAGAGAAGCAAAAAGACATCATTTTTTTCAAATCAAAAAGACATTTATCAAAACAAAAAAACATCATACTGAGTACTAGAAAATATTTGCATGTCAAACTTTCAAAAATTGGTTAGTATCCAAGATACATAAAAGACTCAACAACAGCAAATAACCCAATCAAAAAATGAGCAAAAGATAATGAATAAACACTTTGCCAAAGAACATATATAAATGATGTTCCAAATAGTTGTTGGTTTTATATGGTATATTTTAAAAGGCATTTGTTAAATATCACAGCTTTGATATATAAATTTCATGATAATTAATTTTCATATCTGTAAATAAATGAACACTGAATTTTTTTCTCACTGTTTGCAGTCCTGAATTTCAGTCTTTAAGGAAATGAATATCATCAACTTAGAGTGATTTTATAATACATGACATATATGAAACTAACA
Source organism: Uropsilus gracilis (assembly GCA_004024945.1). Taxonomy (NCBI): domain Eukaryota; kingdom Metazoa; phylum Chordata; class Mammalia; order Eulipotyphla; family Talpidae; genus Uropsilus; species Uropsilus gracilis. The sequence continues at coordinate 61,064 of PVHY01000036.1, forward strand.
TTTAACTTTTGTTTGCTGTGTTTTAAAATATTAAACTGGTGACAACACACTTGTTATCAGAAAAAAAAAAAGCTACCTCCTCTTCTAGGGTTTAGGAAAGTAAAAGATAATGGGAAACTCTTTTAGAAATACACGAAGCTACTAGGAAACTGAACATCTAACTTGACCTAAATGGACCCCTTAGTGGAATCAGCAAGTACCAAGCTAGTTTGGCCTCCATAGGTGGTTCAGGTCTGGAATGAGATCAGACTTGACACTCACTTTGATTTACCCGTCCCATGGGGAGGCTTGAGCTACTTTGGGCTTTTAGGCTTGAGGTGAAACCTATTCTACAAAGGTACCAGAATATCCCATAACCATATGTGCAGTGTTTACTTTTGTTCTAGAGGAACAAAAATAAAGAATTCTTTTTAAAAAAATAATATACTTAGGTCAGAAATCAAGTATAGTCATTTCTCTGAAGACTTCCTGTTTTCCATAGCTCAGATGAAATTCTTTTGGAATGTAATGACTGAATTTTGGAACCTCTCTTTCATTGGATACCTGTCACACACACTGATTATTATCTGCAGCAAATCTTTTATGTGGTTTCTGAAAATCACTAACTTTTGATCTTGTTTATCAGCTGGGAGACAAACCATATGTTGATGTGTCTGTATGGAACAAATTCATGTTCATTGGGATGACCAGGGTTAGCTGAGGTTAAAGATAAACAACATTGCTTCTTATATCTGTTGGAATGGTGTATTTGTACCCTTTAAACATGTCCTTTTATCCTTAGTTATATTAGCATCCTGAACTACCTTTGTTTCTAACTTCTCCCCTCATTTGTGGTTTTTTTTTTTTTTTTTTTTTTTTTTTTTTTTTTTAGACTAGGTCTCGCTATTTTTGCCCGTGGAACCGCAGGCTCACGTTGCCCGGAGTACCACAGACTCAAGCGATCCCCAGTCTCAGCTTCCTAGGTAGCTGGGATTACAGGCGCGTGCCGCCACACCCAGCTATTTTTTGGAACTAGGTCTCGCTACAGGCCCCAAGCGGGACTCGAACCGTGATCCTTAGCCCCGGCTGCTTCATAGACTGAAGCTTACAGGGACGAGCCACCATGCCCGGCTACCCTCATTTGTGAATGTTACTTTTTCCTTGCCTACTTTTTATTAGTCAGCTGCTTTCATTTACCTTTATTAGCAGATAGTAGATCTGTTAGTAAATATCATTATTAATTGTTCCCATTGAATTTTAGAGGGCTAATTGGCTTTTCCATAAGAAGTACAAAATGATAGAGTAGCCTTATTTTCTCATAGCAATAAAATAAATAAATAAATTGTATCTTCTTGTACTTGAATTTGCTTTCAGATTCAGTTAAATAACTGATTTTATCATTACTGTGTTCTTTTGCATACTATCAATTTTGTTTTCTACACAGATTGACTTAGAAAATAATTTCATAAAATAGCTAATCATCGTGTTGTAAGTTACAAGACATAAAAGACATTCTGTTAATTCAGGGTCAGACCAGATGGTGAGAGGCAAGGAAGTGGCATCTATGTGGCTAAAATTAAAAATGTACAATTGAGAAATCAAATGAGGAATAAATAAGTAAGTAAGTAAGTAAGTAAGTAAATAAATAAATAAATAAATAAATAAATAAATAAATAAATAAATGAAGTCCAGGAAATATAGAAATAGCACCTAAGGAGTAAGAAATGATTGCTGATTACTATCAATGAAAACATCGTATGTGTAAATATTGGTAAACTTGAAAACTGGAGTTCAAAATTATGGAAAGCTTTATATGTACTACTTTGTATGTAATGTTGCATATTTTTTTAAATATAGTATTAGAGAAACGTTTTTTTTAATTGGACTACTAAAGCAGATTCATTCTTCTGATATTTTTGTCAAATCTGACTAATGATAATTGTGATCCCAAAGAGTGACAGGCCACTTGATATAGGAACAGATTTATTAAACTATATTCATGATTAAATGAGTGAGTACCCATCTAAAAAAGAGAAATGGAGCTAGTCCACATAGTTTTTCTAGGCTAATTGTGTTTGACTGTATTATCTGTAAGATGTAGAGATGGATTTTTTTTTTTTTGGCAAAAGAAGGACTTTTTTTTTCTAATGACTTGATTAATCTTCAGGGTTTTTATTAGTTATTTGAAAATCCTTTTAAAACTATAAGGGTAGGCTTTCATTTGCTGGGAATATCAGAATAGTACATGGAACTCTATGTATTTTGGATTTGTAATCAGTACAAAGTAGAACAAATTCTGAAAAAAGCACCTCCTCTAAGTTAAATAACTATGGGTTTCTATCACTTGGAAACATTTGAAATAATAGGAAATTTTATTCAAATGTCAAAAAATATAAATGGAAATTGATTCAGCTAACTAGAAAGCAAGGATCAGTTTGAGTTTGAAGGTATTTTTTTTAATTGATCTGCCTTATTGGTTCAATTATTTCATTTAGGATCTGTCTACTTTGTTGATGATTTTCAACTTCTTTCCATAATTACAGTCTTACCATGAATTTTCAGGATTGTTGCTAACTATTCAAAGCACTATGGTGTTCTCTGACCACATCTTAGAAGAGAAAGCAATTTTTCTAGAGATCTAACTAGACACTACCCAGTCTTTTGAATCCTAAGGTTTTAGTTTTCACATGCATCAACACCTTAGGGTCTCCCTATGAATAGTTGCAAGTCTAGCCTAAAATCTTTTTTCTGAATTTGCTAAGTATTCTACTGAGTAACAAAATGTAGTCTACATAATTAACATTAGCTTTATTAGACTAACAGTAATCCTAATCAATCTCCTTGCCAACATTTTTTCAGAATGTCGTATGTCTCAATTTTGGTCAATTTGAAATAAACAAGTGTAAACAAGCTGGGAACTTTAGTAAAGTTCTTCCATACTTTTGAGAATGACAAGAGATGAGCCTCCCACCCCCAGTTGTTCTTCCATTTTCCTCAAAGTCCTTCCTATTTCCTCTTTTCTTCCTGCTATAATTCAATATAAAAAACAAAAAAGAAGCATTTTCCCTTGATTTCTTCTGGTAGCCATTTTTTACTGTGAAATCAACCAGTAAACTCAATGCTGTGGAGTTTTGACATTATTATTGAGCCAATAACTTAATCTAGTTTCAAAAATACCCTAGTACTGAATTTCCTGTTATGTGAAAGCAAAACTCCTTATTTAATCCAGTAAACTAGATTTTCTAATATTTTTAGCTAAAGTATCCTAAGTAATTCAATTTTTTGTTCAAAATACCAGTTATAAAAAAATGGAAAATGAGTGCTAGATACAATGAATATGATCCACTATTAGTTATTCAGACTAATAAAGACAAGCAGAATGGTGAGTAACGTAACTTTGCAAGTCATTTAAAAACCATTTTAATTTGACTTTGGGTAACATTTGGTGTTTTTTGAACAAAGGATTGCACATACTCTTTGCTTTTAAAGCAGTTAAGGTACACTTTAGATATTAGCAAGTACTGGTAATTTCTATTCTCTTAACAGTTGGTACACAAGTTTTGCATAGGATATATTGTCAACTAAGGTAGAACTTTTTTTTCCTTCTCTTTAGAGCCTTTTCTTTTCCTAGAATAGAGCATTACTTTAATTTCTAATAATCATTCATCAGAGAAACATTAGGGAAATATGAATAAACATTAGGGTCTGTCCTCATATATATAACAAATTATATTTGGTGTTAAGTGTCAATAAGAACTTGAAAGTACAATTTGCCTAGGATAATTAAGAATTGATTTTAGTCTTTTGTAAGATCTTAAAGGAAAGCATGCAGGGAAATGCCTCAGTGGGCTTAGTTCCTCCTATCCAATAAAAAAGAGTGACTTAGTGTAAAAGGAAAGAGAATATTTGGAGATTCTTGCCATATTAAATTAGTGCATGCTTTAGGAAATATATCTTGAATATAATTTGTTTTGATCTGACATGATAATAATTCTGTGTGCAGTGGTGTTCAAATTGTATATCCATTGTTTCAATAGGAAAAAAGTTTTAGGGTAAAGGAAATTGACAAGTTTTTTTTTTTTATCCAAATTTTGAAACAGTTCTTTTTTTTTTTAACAAAAATACTATGCATTCATAAAACTCAGCAAATTTAACATCTGCTGACATTTAAAGACTGTATATTACCAATGTTGATATCATTATTTCAACATATCTTCAGCATTATTATTTTTAAAAAAATATTAGGAAAATAAGTGAAAGCCTATTGGAAATGAACATCTTCAAATGTTCATCTTCAAATGAATTCTTGTAAGACTAGATTTCTAGTTATTCATAAAGACTGAAAAAGTAGCCTAGAATTTTCTGAATAATGCAAATCATATCTCTAAGTCATCTGTTACTTCTGTTAGTTACTGTGGTCTGCTATGTAAAAGAATGCCTTAGTGAACCCATAGTCAAAAGACACAAGAAGGGAATCTGGACAAAGAATAGCAAAATATAACAAGATAGACAAATAAAACAGAAGTAACCTTTTAGACAAAGAAAATATTTTGGTGATGACCAGAGGAGACTGGGATTGTAGAATGGGTGAAACAGATGAAGGAAGGTCAAATTCGCAGTCAAAGAGGGAAACTAGGTTTTTGGTGGTGATTGTAATGTAGGATAGGCAGGTGGTGAATTAACGTTGTAAATCTGAAACTTATATAGTGTTATAAACCTGTTTCACCTCAATAAAAGTTTATTTAAAAAAACTTAACCAGAGATTTCCTGGACCTTGGCATCTGGAAATAAATTTTAAAAGTTAAAAAAAAAAGTATGAAATCAAATATAACATTCTGACAGTGTTGAAATGATGAAACTTTGTTGGTATGCAGGATGAGTTGGGGAAGAATATTGATAAAATAAGACAAATATAAAAAATGTAGTGTATTAATAGTAAAAAAATAGCAGCTTAGGGTCCATAATTATAAGAACATATCATGGAAGGTTAGCTTAAGATGATATCTCACAAAAATGGCAAGGAAAGCTTAAGTGAGGCTTTTTGAACTATGTTTTAAATTATAAAAAACTGTGTATTGATTTATTGCTTAAGATCCCATAGTATGTTGTTAAGAGGTGATAGTAAGATAGTAAATTTTCAAATTTTATTTTCTTCTCTCTAGGATAGTGATCAATGAATAGGAAAAATATCATGTATATAGAAATTTTAAGCTAAGTGGGCAATGGTGAGAACATTTTTAGATACTTAGTTGTCTAGGATCACTTTAGCTACTGGTACTGGAACAACTTAAGGTCATCACAGAACCAAAGTGAATAACTTGAAATGTCAAAAAACAGAAGGAGTTCAGATGATTGGAGATGGGCTCGAAACAAAATTTCAAAAGTAGTGAAGTTGGGTACTAGTAGAGCTTCCCTGTTGGTCTTGTATCTTGAGTAGAAAGTTTAAAAACATTCAAGTTGTTGATATTACTAAGAACCAAAATATTTTTACAGTATGATTGTGGTCTACAAAATCTAACTTATTTTCTAATTTGACAGAATGATTACTGAGAATGGTAGATAATCCTGATTATGGCAAGTCTTTTGACAAAGGTATCTTTTTGAAGATATTTGTGTGGACATATTAGACAAAAAGAGACTTAAAGTTAAGTGGGGATAGCTGCCTAGATGATTATACACAAAATCTACAAGATCATACTCCAAAATTATCTCTTAATGATGGATGACAAATAGCTGAGAGGTCCGTGATTGACATGAGACTATCATTTTTAACATTTGTCAAAGTCTCAATGAAAGAAATACAGGAGCTCTGACTATGAAGTTTAAGAATGATACCAAGGAGGAAGGCATAGTTAATAGAATCCCTATTCAAATAGATATCAATGGGATAATAGGCTAAAACAAAGAAGGTAAAATTTAATAAAGATTCACCTATTCTTTTATACAGTCAGTGTTCACTTACTAAACATCTTTTATATGTAAAGCACTTGGGTTGTTGCTGAAGAGAAAAAGATGTCCCTGCTTGAGAAGTGTTAAAAAGATGTTTTGATAATTGCAGTTAAATATAAGTCCTGCCCTGCTGTAAGCATGTACAACTTGTGGAAGCTCAGAATTGTGAATAAATAATTGATTGGGTGGAATATAGTAGATACTGGCTTTTGGATGATATACAAAACAGTAGGCATGCTTAGTTTAATATTTTATGTGGGGGGTGGAAAAGGTTGTCTCTTCCCTAATGTCTGTATGTATATATATTCCAAAAATAAAATTTATAATAAAAGATGAACAAACTTTTAATTATTAAGGAACAAACTCATGATTTCTGTGGATAATGGTTACTTGTTTATGTGTTCAATAATTTTCTTCAAAAATATTTTTTTAGAAGTTTGTTTCATTAAAGGACTTCAATGCATTTCAATTAAAGTTGATCTTTAACCAAGTGAATTGGCATTAAGTATGTTATGTCTTTTTGAAACTCCCTCTTCAATTTTATAGTAGTTTCATTGTAATAACAGTTGGGTTAAATTTCATAAAATCTATTTCTCATGACAAATGTTATTTAGAAACAAAAAAAAAATACTTATCATATCAATGGGTTGAGGATTGATGCTAGCATTTCTTGCTCGGCAAGATATACATTTATTTTAATCAGTGACCAGTTATCATACTTGGCTAACCATGTGGCCAATGAAGAAGCGGTCATGGATTTCATCCTGGGTAGGCCAGCAAACTTCTCTTTGTTACATGGCACAGTGTATATACACCCCTCACCCCAGCCAGCTGGCTGGCAAATGTGTGCAGTTGGTGACAAGGAAAACTGGGTGAGACTATGTAGATGGATTGGTGCAAATTCATCACCATAGCTAGGAAAATAACCTTGAGCAAATGCCTCCTTAATGGACAACACATGGTTGTTTATATTCAGTTGAGTTGGAGATAAATAGTTTTCATTAATCTATAGAAAATTTCACTTGTTTACTAGAGAAAATACCTTCCTTCTTTAAGAAGACATTGGCTTAAACTTTTGTAAATACTTTGACAATTGTTTCCCATTTTTTAAATAATATATTCCTTTTATTTGTAAAATTGTTTGCTTTAGGTTTGTAGCTATCTTATTTATTTATTTATTTTATTTTTTTTTAGCTATCTTATTTTATATTTTGAGAAAGATCATAGGAAAAAATCATATGAGCACTGATGATTTTTGATGAGAATAAATTTTTTTGTGCTGAATCTTAATCATGAAAAAAAAAGTTATATCAAGCACATAGTCTTTGGTTCATGCCACTCAGACATCTTCCTCTGCATTTATTAGTATGATTTGGATAAAAGTGTAAATTTTTTATTGTATTGGTATTTGGAAATCTGTGTGCTTTAACCAGCACAAATTAAATTAAACTATTCACTACTTTCAAAAGGGTCCTTAATAATGTTGAGTAAGCTTTCAAACTCAGTTTATTTCAGCATACACTAATTACTCCCATCTAATCATGCTGTATCATGTAATTAATATGACCATAGCAAGGATCCACTTTTAATTCTTCCCCCACCCCTCAGGCTTTTATACAAAATAACATTACTTATTTAAAATTTAGATAAATGTGGAAGGGGCACAAAATATTAAGATGATGGTTCACAGGTGATAAGTAGTGGGAGAATGCTGGGGTACATAATGATGTAAAAATGTACCCCCAAAATATAAAAAAATAAATTAATGCAAAAAAATTACAACTTAACAAACCAAGTCTAACTTAAAAAAAAAAAAAGTTTGATCATCTCGTACGTTTTCTAAGAGGCAATGTTAGTGTAATTGTATACATTGTATTTTTTAAGTGATGAGCTTATTACAGCAGAAACCATTTCATTTCAGGTTAATCAGCATATATTAAAACCTTAGCTCTAAAACAAGCAGAACAGAGAATATATGTAGTGAATTCTTGTTAGACTCAAAATGGCTTTTTAAAACCTATTCAGACTTTTGATTCTAATGCAAAATGTAAAATATAAATGTTAAAACTGAGTACCACTATGAGTAAAAAAAATGTCTGAGATGCATGAAATATATAATTATCTGGGCTTTTCAAAAATTAAAGCTCTGTAGTTTTCATTGTATAATTTTTTATATTGAAATGACTTCTGTATTTAGAGAAGATTAATCTTTTTAGATCTCTAAAAGATCATTTCTAGACCTCTAGGATCTGACAATAATACTTTACTGAGATTTTTAAGTTGTTTAAATCTAATTTTTACAATAAGCTATAGCACAGCACAATTGCTGGTAATCGTCTTCTATGTTTCATCTTCAAAATTTCCCTATAGAAAGTGCTTAGTACTTCTCAAGCCTGATTTCCCCTCAAAAAAAAATTATATTTACATTTTGTGGTCATTTGACATACATACAGAAAAAAATACGTAACGCTCCTTTGTGTGTGTGTGTGTGTATGTATGTATGTATGTGTATGTATGTATGTATGTGTGTGTGTGTGTGTCCCCACAAAACTTGGGAACTTGCTGCTAATCATTTATCCTAAAATTCCTATTTTATGTGTTTTGGAGTTTTTATAGTCAGTAAGAATTCTTCTGTCAGAGTGCAGACCCATTGACAATACAATCATTTTCAAATGTAATTACTTTCACCTGTTTAAATAAGTAAAATTCATTCTGGAAAACATGTGCAAACTGCCACAGGAAGTAGTTGAGCTTTTGCTCAAGGAAGACTTTTCATGCATCTTTTTGTCCCTTGAGGTGTTTATGTCCTTTAGAAGTCTGTGTAGATTTGGTCTATAGCCACAGATTTGTGTCTAAATGACTGTGTGATCGAAGCTACTAAACAGTAATAAGGTTTGGTAATAGTTGTTTGAGGTTTATTTCAAAAGCTTCATGTTTAATCTCATTAGAGTACATATGGGTACAAATGTTATTTTTCCCTTGTGTGTTCTATACATAGAATAAATGGTGGATCATAATTAATGTACTAAAAGGACACCTTTACCTTTCATTTTTATTTTACAATACATAGTTCATCTAAACCTTACAAGCATGAATTTGTTTTCCTTTTTGTTTTTGTTTTGACTGAAAAATCTGCACTTACATATACTTAGAGAAGATTAATATTTGTCACTAAACTCCACTAGCTTTAAACAAATCAAAGCAAATAGATTAATTTCCTAATAGTCTTGCATCAACACATTTTAAGCATAGACTGTTATTTGTTTGGGGAGGTGAGTGGAATATGTGTTATGAAATTTCTCAGCAGCAATAGTTACACATTTTCAATTGATAGACTTTTAAGCTGTCACATCCTTATTTTCTTTTCTTGGCAACAATTATTGCATCATGAAATGAAGATAATTGTAATTTTGTTTTGTCTTAGATGCCATTTCTAAGATATGTTATACATATTATTACCTCTCATTCCTATTAGAATTTTTTTTCCTTTTTAGTAAAATTAGAGTTTAGTTGATTCAGGGGAATTATACTCCTGCCTTTAAAGCATTATTAGCATTTTGTTAAGATTGGATATTAAGGAATTCAAATAACCAGTTTTGTTATTAGAATAGGGAAACAAATTTCACCTATTTTGATTTTGTTCTCCTTCTCTTTCAATATATAAAGCTTGTTCTTTGTGAGTCGGTTAACTTAACATAAATGTGTGCTTGTGTATATTTTATGCCATAGTTAAACAAAAATTTTTAGGTAATAAGATTTGCAAATACACTGCAGAAGTTTAACTCCTATTTCCTTGTGGTCAAGGAAACCTTCAAATGAATAAAATAGGCTGTTTGGTCAGTATATTAGGAAACCATGAAGACAGGCATAACTGGAGATTTTAGGCCCTTTCTAAAAGTTTTTTCATTATTGCAGCACTATTTATAATTGCAAGGACATGGAAACAACCCAAATGCCCCAGAACAGATGAGTGGATGAAAAAGATGTGGTATATAGACACAATGGAGTATTACTCATCAATTAAAAATGACAAATCTGATGAATTTATGGACACTTGGATGTACCTAGAAGAAATCATTCTAGCAGAAATGAGCCAGATAGAAAGGGACAGAAGCCAAATGGTTTCACTACTATATGGTCAACCAAATGAAACTCCACAAGGGGGGAGTGGGGACCAGCTGGAGCAGGCGGAGAGGGGAGGTGGTGGGTGACCCCCAGGGACTGAAATGATGTGAAATATATATATAAAAAAAGAACTAGAATAAATGATTTTGGTCTCTCCACTCTACACATTTTGTCAACTTTATTAACTGGTAGATCCCAGAATCACCTTTAGAAACATCTACTAAATATGTTGAACATTAAATTTTTCCCCCCACTACAAACCCCTCTGTGTTGATAAGATAGAAATAAAATATTTTATTTAACTCAAAAATATATATATAAATAAATAATAAAGGTTTTTTCCAGTGATGTACTAACACTACATTGCAGTTATGTCAGTTAATATAATTAATATATTTTTATAATATAACTTCATTGTCTTTAAGCCAACATTTTTCTTCTTAAATGTGGATCACCAACTTCTGGTGAAGAAGAATATCTCTGTAAGCAAAATGATTGATAGAATTGCCAGTTATAGAAATGCATGTTTTATATGTGTGTGTGTGTGTGTGTGTGTATTCAGCCATATACATAAGAAGTTAGAATTAAAATTTTTGGCCTTGATTTATACATTTAAAAATATCTTTTTTTCTTAAAAATTAACCAATACACTGAAATTAGTGAAGTAGACATACTTTTTTGGGCCTAAGGGCAAGTTATATTTCAGTTTTTATAACTGTTAGTAAAACATCTGTCTGATTTTAAAAGCTGAAAGGCATGCTAATTATTTTCTTTAATTTTTAATTATTATTTTTAGTTGCAGTGATACCCTCTCTAGTCTGAAGTGAATTATTAAACCTGTTTTATTTACAGTATAAATTTCTAATTGAACTAAATTATACACATCTACTCCATGGCATATAGAATTTGAAAACAAAATCGGGTACTTTATATAGTACAGTGTGAACATAAACTGATGACACTACAATAAAATCTGACTGATCTATATGACTTTATTTTTAAAACTAAACAAATATCTTTATACTTACAATATGTTATTTGAGAAAGTACCATTTAAAATTATAGATAACTTTAGATTGCTTATAATCACTGTGAAGAATAGTGTTTTAAACATTTTAATACTATTAGGTCCAGTTTAAAGGCCATGTTCATTATAATCTGAACCTCAACCATGGGTGTTTTCCTTAAGAAATGTAGTGGAATACTGAATGTAGAATCTCTCTATCATTTTTTAAAAGAAACTTTAGTTCCTAAGAGGACTCATAAAGAAGAATTGGACAAAAAGCCAACTTCCAAGATGGCCAAGCCTTGTGACTAGTGAACAGACATATCTATATCTTTATAAGTAATAGAGTCTGCCAGTCTGTCTTATCTGGTAACTTTGTGCCAAATAAGCTGTGTGTCAATAGAAAGAATTCTAAGTTCGTGGCTCACAAGACTTCTGTGAAAAGGTTTCTGTTATCAATTGTAGTTTAACAAACCTGGTAGCTCAAAACAACAGCAATCATTTATTATGCTTGTGGACCTACGGTTTTGGCAGGCACTCCTAGAAAGTTTACCTTTCTTCTATGTGGCTTCCGAGGGGTCTGTTAGTCTGTTCCTGTAGGATCTAGCATAACAAGGGAGGTGAATTGTGACATCAGTGCTTGCACAGGTGACATCAGTGCTTGCACACTCTTGTGCACAGCCCACCTAGAGCAGGTCTCTTGATTATAAATTCTACCACTTCTGCCATCAACCAAACATATAACTAATGGGTACTGTGGGCAACCAGTTTACTAAATGCTTTAAAGACATTTTAAAATTATATCACGATGAACTATGGTGGAGAGCTATAGGTGCTTCCGTGGTGGGTGTAGTAACAAGACCTAAGGAAGAGATACCGTAGGTGCAAACACAGTGTGTAAACCAATGTTAATAAAAAGTAAATAAATAAAAATTAGATTCTCACAACAGTCCTTTGGTGAATGATATTGAGGCATAAACAGCTTAAGTTTTGTGTTCAAGGTTTATAACTAGTAGGTAGTAAATCTAAAGTTCAAATGCATTCTGTCTCAGATGATAATTCATACTCTTAACCACTATGTGATATAATCTCATATGAGAAAACTCATCTGCTTCCCTCCTTTGATAAGCAGGCTCTCAATATACTGCTTACTCTATTTAACCTAAAAGCTACCTGTGAAATGAACTAATTGAACACAGAAGTGTAATAACTAGGAGTTTCTCTCCAAAAATCATCTTTTGAAAGCATTAGGAACCTATAAGTGTTGTAAAGTTGGAATTCTATGTTGAGAGAGGGCACAGCTTGTAAGTGGAAACTAAATACACCTGTCCTGAAAAACAAAACAAAACATGTCTTAGGATGTTAGAGGATCTGGGATGGGGCTGGACAGCAGTCTTGACTATCAGCCAATTCTTAAAAGAATCCAGACTGTAGTGGAAAAGTGCTAACATTTGGAGTCAGGAAAGCATTAACAGGAATCAGATCTAAAGATTAAAGCAGAAATACAAACCAAGGAACAATTAGTGAGAAGTTGACACTACAAACTTAGACTATTCTCCTTTCTAATTCCTGACTTTCTGAAGTAAACACCCATGTAGACCATCTATCCTGATGCTAATCTGATAAGAAATATATTTTATAGATTCCTCAGATGTTCATATATTCAATTTGCCTATAGTCTGAATATTTTTTCAGGGCTGACATCTGGAATCAAGTCTACTGACACCTGTTCCATCTATGTCCCTCCTTCTGTTCTTAGAATAAGTTTGTCTGGTTTGGGCAATGCCAAAATAGACACAAAGACTATAATAAATTATTTGCTGCAATCTATGGTGTCTTTCTCTTTAATGAGAGAAACACAGAGGCCAAGAATAACCAGTAAACTGAATCTTTGTTTTATTTTTTCAACATTTATCCTAATATAGTTTGACACACATGATTCTGATATATTGAAACTTTACAGTCTTTTGTTTAAACTTCTATCCCCTGCTTTTCAAGGCATTTTGCAACACAATAAATTTTATTGTACTCATAAATTCTATAATTCTGTTAGTTGATTCTCTTATATACATAGGTATTATTCATTGTCTATGTTTTTCAAAAAAATCATGTTCATAGAATTATATCACCATGTTTTGTTTTTTTTTCCAAAACTTAAAGTATGTCATAATGAAAAATTTTTTCCTTGCAATTTTTAATATATTACACATAGAAATACTAGTAAAGAGAAAGTGCTTGATTTCTGATTAAATCCATTTATACAAAATTCTTTAATAATTTTGAGAGTGCTTGTTCCAAATTCAAATATCAGAAAAGAATGATGTACTTTTTTCCTTGCGTTGTGCTTAAAAAGTTTTATTTTTCTGCCAGTTCCTCTCTCCCCCACTTTTAACTCTGCTTTATTACCTTATATTCTTTCTATTATGTGAATGTACTGACCCTCCAGATGTTTTCTCATTAGATGTACTTGTATGGGTCATTAAAGTGTCCTCAAACAGACAGATATCACACAGGTATACAATGTCCAATCCTTATCTGGAATAAGGAGTCCTGCATCAATGATTTCAAGGCATTCACTTGTCATGCACTTGGCTTTTGGCCAACAGAGATGAACAAATTAGTAGAGTGTACCTGTGTTGGCCCTGTTTCTAGTCTCATTTATGTAATTGATGTCTAGTGGCCTCATTATGAATCATTAGCATATCAACATAGTGTCTGAGCCTGGAAGAGTGTTGCTTGTTGTCAAGCATTAGTGATTTACCATACCATATAAAGAAAGAGAACCTCAGTACTCCAGTTGACCTCCTAGACTCTTCCTATAGCATCAAGCTAACATGGTAGCACTGGAGACGTTAATTCAGTAAATCTTACATTTTTTTTGTCCTTGTCCTTGAAATAGTTAACAAGAAGTTTGGACAAATATTAGATTTTTCTCTGTAACACCAAAAAACATCTATTTTGTTAATAATATATCCAAATATGTAGCTCTTTCAAATATTTTATTTCACATTCATTAATATTATTTTCAATGTTTTTGTGTGTCTAATTAGTGTACATATCTGTTGGTACCTATGACCAATGGTAATAACACTGTTTCAAATAGAACACATTTTTTTCAACCGGAAAAATAACATATTTGGAGATAGTTTTGATTTTAGTCCAAGAAGCTAAAATTGGCTGTTTTACACTGCTTGAGAAGAATCTGAAATGCAAGTGTGAAATTCTTTATTCTAGGGATGTTCTCATGAAGTATCATTATAGTACCAGTTTTTTAAAATGCAAAACAAAGGAGTGTTTGGAGAGACCAATTCTTTTTATCCACTAAGTACTTCTAATTTAGTACTTCTGATTTAAAGTAGATGATGCAGGCAGAGATATTATTGCCTAACATTACTACCATAAATATAAAATGGGAGGAAATAAAATTGTTTTAATAAGAAAAATAAATCATATAAGTGATTTGTATTTGCTGATAATTATTTTTAGATAAAGAGTATATCTTAAGGAATGGAGAAATAAACCATTCATATAGTGTTCTATTTATTATGACTCACAACCTGCTACTTAATTCCTCTTAGTCAAAGTTGATTAACAAAATGAAAATGAGAAAAAACAATATTATAGTGTATGGAGTGCCTTTTTTCCTCCCCTGAAACTAAATATTTTGTCATTTTAATTTTCTAACCCTGGTGCCCCACAATGTATACTATGTAGTGTATTCTAAATAAATGTCTAAATACTAAATAGATGAATAAAAATCATACCCTTTTCATATCAAATACCTGTATTTTTACCTGATGACAAAAGTAAAAAGAAACTTTATTTTGAAACATAGACAATACTAAAAAAAAAAAAAAAAATGAAGAAAACTGAAATGGTGATACTGTTAATAGATTGTTGTATTTACAAGCATGTCCTTTTCTATGAACCTATGGTTTTAAAAAAATAAAATATGGTGGTACTTAAAATAATTTGCTTTTCTCACTTAGTCACAAAAATTTCCCAGCTCATTAAATATTCTATACCTCATTTTATTATTGGTTCCTAATAAAGAGACTACCTTTTACTGAGTCCTAGGTGGGTACCAAAGTGAATTATCTACTAAGTCTCATTAGTACCTTCATTCATTTATTTTCTGAGGTTGGCATTACTTCTGTCTTTGCAGTGTAGTCTTGAAACTCAAACTGCTACTTACCAAGGTGAAACAAATACCAAGAGACAGAGGACAACTTTTTATTTTATTATTTATTTGTTTGTTTATTTTGTGGGAAGAAAACAAGTTACAGGTGGGTATACATATTACAATACCATAATTACAAAATTATAAGCCATGGAAAATACTATATTATTTACTTATACATGTGATTTAGAAGTTTCAAATAACACAGGAATGATAAACATCAAATCTAGTGTACTGATAAAGGGAATGTATACTGGGGAACAGGATAGAAGAGATGTTCACAGAGATTGTGAACTATCTGTAATGACTGATTGTTTTAATCTAATTTTTTATTTTGTATTTATATTTATTTATATATATATCTTTTTATTATATTGTGTACTTCGGGGTTTCCCATTTCCCTAACACCTCTTAACCATCCTACTCTTTCATTCCCTCCACTTCCCCTGCCTTCTTCCCCCTCCTCTTCTCTTCCTCCTCATTCAGCCCCATAGGTTGTTTCTAATTTTTCTTATTTGTTGTTTTGTTTTTCCCTATATCCATCATATAAATGAGACCATCCTGTATTTCTCCTTTTCTTTTTGACTTATTTCTGCTAATATGAGTCCTTCTAGTTCCATCCATGTTGCTGCAAATGACATATGTTTGTCCTCCTTGATTGATGCATAGTATTCCATTGTGTACAGATACCACATTATTTTCAGCCATTCAACGATTTGGGGGCATTTGGGTTGTTTCCATATCTTGGCAGTTGTAAACAGAGCTGCAGTAAACATGTACGTACAGTTGTCCTTTTTAATTAGTGTTTTCATGTCCTCTGGATAGATTCCCAGTAGTGGGATTGCTGGGTCTAGTGGTATTTCCACTTTCAATTGTTGGAGGGTCCTCCAAATCTTCCATAGTGGCTGGACCCACCATCAATGTAGGAGAGTTCCTTTTTCTCCATTCCCACACTAGCATTTGTCATTCGTTTTCTTAATATGGGCCTGTCTATGGCCATACCACCTGAACGCGCCTGATCTCATCTTAATATGGGCCATTCGTACTGGTGTAAGATGGTATCTCAGTGTGGTTTTAATTTGCATTTTCCTGAGTATTAGTGATGTGGAGCATTCTTTCATGTGCCTATTGGCCATCTGTATTTCCTCTTTGGTGAAGTGTCTTTTTAGTTCTCCCAGTTTTTGATTGGGCTTTTTGCTTTTTTTGTTGTTGATTTGTATGAGCTCTATGTTGATGTTTGTTATTAGACCCTTATCACTTATTTGGAGGGCAAAAATTTTCTCCCAGTGGGTTGGGTTTCTTTTTGTTTTGTTTATTATCTCTTTTGCTATACAGAAGTTTTTTGGTTTGATGTAGTCCCAGCTGTTTATGTTTTCTTTCATTTTTTTTTTTTGCCAGCTGTAGTTGTTTCCAGAAATGGATTTCTGAAGTGAAATTCATGGAGGGTTTTGCCCAGGTTTCCTCTATGTATTTTATGGTTTCAGGTCTCAAATTCAACTCTTTTAATCAGCCCTGTCTGACACCAAATTGTGTGCCTTAAGCTGACATAGTATGAATCATGATTGAGAGTTGATGACTTCTCTAGTGCTCCATTAGAATGTCCATTCTCTTACTATTAAAAACTACATTGAAACTTGTCTGAGAGCAAGAGAAGGAATTTAAAACAAGGGACTCTTAGAAATTCTTAGGGGATAATTTTATTCAAGGAATTGTCTATGTATATCATGGTGGTTGAAATCATAGAATCAGATTCTTTTCAAGTCACTCACACACACACACACACACAAAATAAACTAACCTATAGAATAGTAGTTAATTCATTGATTTCCCAAAACAACTGTGGACAGAGGCAAATTATAGCAAAGTGACTTGTGATAAAAAATGAGACAAAAATTCAAACAAACAAAAGACACTCCAAAGGCAATGTGCTTTCAATCACTACTCCTCTTTCATGAAAAATGTAAAGCTGGCCACTTCTACACCAGAATGTTTTCATTAAAGTCAGTAATCTTTATTAGAAAAAAAAGGGGGGAATCATCAAGGTATTATGATTGTAAAAGGATCTAAAGTGCGAATCATAGTTGTAGCTACTTTTCACCTGCCCACTGCATTTGGGACTTTGGACTATTAGGTCCTTTTTCTATATTGCACACTTGGGCATCACCGTATCTGTGTAAGGTATATACCCGTCTATCCATTATATTTAGAAAACTGAACTTCTAAGAAGTTCAAGTAGCTCTTCCAAGAGAGTACAGATTAAAGTGAGGAGCTCAGAGTCCTAATCACAACATGCTTTTAAAAATTTATTTGTTTTTAGTATCATACAACTTTTGCTGTCTTTGTATGGTTATTGATCCCCTTGGGTATACCCTCTCCCTACCTAACCTCCCCCTCTGGTCACTCCATCTCCTCTTGTTACTGTTCACTGGTCCTTTTCTGGAGCACTGTCCTTTTCCTGGGTGAGGATCTGTGTTCCTTGGGGCACAGTGGACCAAGCTGCTCAGATTTCCAGTCTTAACT
Source organism: Uropsilus gracilis (assembly GCA_004024945.1). Lineage (NCBI taxonomy): Eukaryota > Metazoa > Chordata > Mammalia > Eulipotyphla > Talpidae > Uropsilus > Uropsilus gracilis. The sequence continues at coordinate 78,823 of PVHY01000036.1, forward strand.
TGCATTGGGCAGCCAGTCTGAGCTCACTTGGAGTCCATTAGTGCCTATCCCTTCTTGCAGGATAGGATGTCTGCTTCTTTCAGTTCTCAGTTCTTTTTTTTTTTGGTATTTGTTTGTTTTCCACCTTGTAGTTCTGGCCTCAGGCTTAGAGTCTGGTTCCTCTCTTTCATCTGTTGAGGAGCTCTTTTGAGGCAGCAGATGTCAGTTGATGGTTGGTTTTGTTGGTCTCCATGATCATGGTTCGTCGTTTAGCTGTTGGGTGACTGCTGTATTTCTGTGGCCTTCCTCCCACTGTCCAGAGGGTGTGCACCTTACTTTTGCTGAAGGCAGCTTAAGCCAGAATTCTAGCTCATAGGCCTGGGTGGTAGTGTTGAAGTAATCTTGATTGGTCATCTCTACACTGGTCTTATAGACTTGTGTTCAGTGGTTCTCCCCAAGTTCTTTTTGGTCCTACCCAAGGGGAAATGTGTCTCCAGTGCTTTTACGCATAGCCTTCATCTCATCTATTTCTTCTCTTGGATTATTTATGGTTTTCTTGTTCCTGGTAAGGACAGATGGGAGTGGGAGTGAACCAGAGAGAGTTAGCCGTTTCCTCCCCCTGTCCTATAAGGGCTTCCCCCACCTCCAGTGCAGACCAAAGAACTCCCACAGGCTGTGCACATTCCCATGCCCCATCCCCCTACTTGAGGGTGGAGACCAGAGCCCACCAAAATCCCAGAGAAAGGACTTGGTGGGCCTTGTGGAAGCAGGCCTCATGGCTGCAGGGCTATGAACCTGGGTGACTATGATGGATGGGCTTCCCCCACCTCTCATGCAGACCAGAAAGCCCATGTGGGGTGTCCACACCCCAATCCCTATCCCCAACCTAAGGGTGGCAGCCAGAGCCACTGAAATCCAGAACAAAGGACTCAATGGGCCTTGGGGAAGAAGCAGGTACCATGGTCATGGGGCTAGAAGCCCAGGCAACCGCACTGTATCAGAAACATGTTTTCAATGCCCATTTCTTAACAGAGGTAGTGTTATCTCTTCATTCACTGAACATCGTTTTCCTCACTTTCTCATTTCATCTGTATTCTTGGTATACATTTCAGATTGAGGCAATAATTATATCAGTGATATAACTATTTTCATTGTACATTTCACATTTCTCAACAATAATAAATGTAGAAAATATAATTATAGTGTATATCCCTTTTGTATGTTAGACAAATTTTGACTATAATAAAAATGATTGAAATAATGTTTGCAGAACAATTTCTAAATTTAAGTTGATGGGTTATTTATTCAAGTTTCATATATCACACAACGTTCTGATGAAACAGAAGTATTGAAAAGGTCTCCTGGAGTTTGTTGTATTATTATTTGATTTGTTGACATATTTTCAGGTGTTCAGTAAACTATGATTTCATTAATTTTACCTCAGGTATTCAAAATAATGTAATATTTGAGACAATTACCATTTTATGAGCAGTCACTTTTTATCTTTTTATCTTGCTTAAATGCATCAAGAAAGTAAGTATCTTAATATTCATTGGATATTCACAATGGGCCAAAATGGTTAACTGGATACCGTGAAGGACCCAAAACATGAAAAGATTTGTGCTTTAAAGAATCTTGTAGTTTAATAGGAAAACATTCTCCTCATTGCTACTTTAACATATTAATTTAAAAATTAAAAATCTGATTCTGGCTTAAAATTATGTAGTGGCTTCCTGTCATTCCAGGGATGAAGAAGAAAACTCTGGTCTCCCTGTTTTATACTCTCTTGCACACTTCAGGCAACTAGATTTTTCTAAGTCAGTGAGCATACCATGCTTCTTTTGATCACCATCTAACTTCCCTCTCCCTTTATCTGGGAAAAACCCTGAGATCAACTTACAGCTCCCTTCCTTAAGATAGCTTTCCATGACTTTCCAGACCCAGACAGGTACTCCGAAGACTGCTCAAATGGACCCTTTGTACCATTCATGCTAATAGGAGTAGTTTTGCTTGTGTAAATTTTTGTTAGATGGCTCTGTTCTTCAGTACAATTAAAAGTTAAGCTCAAACATGACAGGAGAAATACCCTTTTTTCCTATAATGGACCTTCAGTCCCTTTTGTTTCTCCTCTAACATGGAACAGATTGAGAAGTAGACACAGGAGTCAGATTAGAGTGTTGAAAAATAGCTCTACTGTTTCTAAATGTTGTTTCAAGAATTAAACCTCACCTGTGGCTCAGTTAGGCTTTCTGTTTATTCTTCAGAAGTGAACTTACCTGAACTTTAGAAGGAAAAAGAGAAGGACTTTTATTGTGTCTTTGGTACCTTCAAGAGTGCTTAGTTCTGAGTAAGTGCTTAGGAAACACTGCTTGTTGTCCTTTGATATTTTCATTTTTGATTGTGTTAAGATCCCTGATAAAGTGCAAAATAATTACTTATTGTTTCTTGTTCATACCGTTTTCTCTGAACGTAACCTGCAATGTAAAATCTAATTCTTTATGGTTCCTTAAAATTTTCATTTCAATAGCAAAGGAGGAAAATACAGGAGGTAAAATGACTCCTCTGATCCCAATTTGTGCTTTTTAAAACTGTTCAAGTCTTAATCTGTGCCCCCCAAATACTTCAATTTTGTAAACCAAGAACACAAAAACATACTAAGTAAGATTTCTTACCAAAGACAGAACATTGTAGAATGGATAGAAAAAAATAGCTACATGATATCCTAGTTCATGTAGGCCCTAAAAAATGATGTCATAGACAAGGGCTTCACTTGGATTTCATCAGTGTAATGAAAGGAACCAAGTTGCATGACTGTGGAGGCTAAGGGCAAAACAACTATTCACAGTCCTTCTTTTCCACTTTTGCTGGTTTCACCTTTTAAGGATGCTATGGTAAGCCATATTTATGTTAATAAATAAAAAAATCCTGGAGGAGAATGTTAATTCCAGGCAGGAATTAACTGAAAGAGGCAGGGGAAGGAGAAAAAACTAATTTACAAAACTATTTGGGAATCAGAGACCTCAGGCTTCTTCTGGTTATTTGTAAGTCACAGTGTATTTGTATCTCTGGGATTCTGTCTAATGCTTATAGAGTAACATTTAAAATTCTTTTTTTCATAAGAAAATATGTATTTACTATTGAAATATTTGAACATTACAGAAAATCGTAATAATGACACACAATCATACCTCCCATTTCTCCTTTTAATTGCACTTGACTATAGATTCAATATGATTAAAGTCGATCATGGGCAACTTAACGTTATGAGAAAAATTATTTGGAGATGCAGTTTTCCATAACATATTAAAGTAGTGTTTATTTTTAAATGTTGTTATTTTATGTGAATTTAACTCCAAAAATCAAATGCATTGAGTATATAGATAAAACTTAAATGTTCTATCCTCATAAACTCTAATATATTGGAGTTCTCATTTATTCATTCATCTAATCTCTCATATTTACATTGCCAAAAAAATGTTCTTGTGAACTTTGAAAGAACTAAAGATATTTAGTGCAAAACATTTGTCAGTCTTTAAGATAGCTGTTGGAATAGTCATCATTTGGCTAAAAAATATTTCCTCTCTACCCTGACCCAACATTCCCTTTCTACCCTGACCCAACATACATTCCCTTTCTTCCCTGACCCAACATACATTTTAATCCTGAAATCATGAGTCAGTGTTGTAGTACATGAGTCAATTGTAGTTTGTTAAAAGAATTAATTCTCCCAATAGTGAGAGTCGTGATCAGTATTGGGAAGTGGTTGGAAATCAGATTTCATCTTTTGTATATAGCTATTTAAAACAAAATGAAACAAAACAAAAAAACAGGTAATTTTGACCAATAACCTCCTGTAGTATTTTTCTTTGTAACTACACATTGAGCAGCAGAATATTGGCTAAGATATAGGTATGCAAGAGTATTTTGCAAATTTAATAGGTGCACAAAGCATTACCAGTGGGTGATAGAAACTGTTATGTTGTAGAGATCCTGAAAATATTCACAGTAAAAACAGTTCATACAAATGATTATAAAATGTACCATTTTTTAATAAAATCTTAGTGTGGTTTCTTAGGTGATAGATACGATGAATTAATTTAAAATTCTTTTGTTGGCATAACACTATTGAAAAGGTAGAACGAGAGAGAGATACGACCAACAGAGGTTGAGAAAAGGAGACAATTAGAGCACTCTTAGAATAATAAAGATTTTGAGTTCATAAACACATTTCACAATAAGATTGCTTCTTTCTGATATTCTATTTCAGCCACATTTAAAAATTCCACCTTAAATTTTCAATCAGACATTTCCAAATGTTAAAACTTGTATTTTAATATGTAACTTGACAGGGAAAGGTGTGCAATTAATTCCAGTGCTATACAGAATGAGTTAATATAGTGCTTGACAAAAGCTTTAAGTTTGGACAGTTATTCAAATCTCCTAGGTCATATTTATTTTACTTTAACTTCCTTGAAGAGTTTTCCTTCAATTATTAAGGCAATATCTTATCAATGTTTTCCTTTCCAAGCTTCATAACAAGTTAATGTTTAGATTTAGACAACTTACATGAAAGTAACAAGAAATCATGTTGGAAATGTTTCAAAGATTGTGGAAAGATAGAAATGGTCAGTGACTGTGTTAAGTTTTGTTGTTTCTAATCATTAAGGGCAGATTCTACCTTATAACTTAAAAGAATACATCAGTGAAATGGTGTAAAAGAGAAGGCTAGAACATCAAAAAGTATAAATTAGAGTTGAAGGTGAATATCAGTGCAAAATAAGAAAAAGGTGCTACAGTAATGATTACATTTGGGCTGCAAATTTGGCTTAAGACAAATTTGCTATACCTTCTTTTGGCTGTGACCAGCATTTCCTCAGTAATTTATAGTAGGTACCTTATACCACATCATAGCTAACATCAAAGTACTTGCCTACAGCTATTTATTTCAGTACATCCTAATAGAATATGGGTATTGTTTCAAAGTGCATTTCAGCAAAATTAACTTTATTAAAGACTGTGACAGCATAGATTATGAGAAACATAGTTTAGAAAACATGTAGTTTTCTAAAGACTTCTAAGAAGCAAACTTAGACTCCTAAGAAACAATCTCTGGAAGGATGAACAAATACTTTTTTCAACAGAATTCTGAGGTGAGATAGTTTCCAAACTTGTGATTATTACTGGGGCCTAAAGATTTGTTACTCTGCATTACTGAGTGAATATAGATTCCATCTTTAGATACCAAATAGCAGGTGTAAAAGTGAATACAATTTGGTAAAAATTAAAGTGCTAACAAAGAATTACTCTTTACTTTTCTCCAAAAAAACAAGCCAAAAATAAGAGTACCTCTGTACAATGGTAGGCTTTTTCCACAGAAAACTATTTTCTTGAGAAAGAGACTGTGAAAAAATTACTCATCAATCCCTAGTTGTGTCCAAACACTATATGGTTAAGACAAAGATGACTTTAGCCTGAAGAAATTTCAAAACAGAACATAGAATATCAGATGTGATCTAAATCATGAAAGCATTCATTTATGCTAAGAAAAAAAATGTGTGAGAATTTCAAAGAAGAGTTATTGATAATAAAAATAAATTTATGATTTAAATATAAAATAACACAAAATTACAAGGTATATACAGAAAATTCAAAATAGAAGAAAGCATGTAGTAAATCTAGCTTAAACAGTATAGTTTATCACAATTGGAAATATAGAGGCAGAGAGTAGTGTGTTATATGAAAACGAAGTTTAGCGAACTTTTTGAAGATTAACACCCTTGAATGTCACTATCAAATACCACCTGCTGGGTAGGTTGTACATTCCACAGAGAGATAGCTTTCAGGACTGGTATCTGGATTTGCTTGTGAGAAATTACTTAAGAATTGAATTAATTGTATTAAATAAGATTATCAAAAGTCATTTAGTGCAAATTATAAATTGGCATCTTGCATGCTAAATACTCATATAATTTTTAAGTTGGCTTTCATTTGAAAATCTGACTTCTCTAAAAAATGTGCAGCTCTGATAACTGTAATCCCATGTTTCCAACTGGTAACATGACTTTTTAAAAGAGTCATGCATTTGCCAGTTTACTGTGTCTCCATATTACTTCTTCACTAGGTTAAACATCTGCTTGGCCTGTACTTAAGCTATCATGCCTACAAAAATACAAGAGGACATTTCAAGTCAAGACTTATTGCTGAGATTACATGTGTTTTGAGTGATGCTTTGGTTAATATCTGTCTTTTACAATTTAGGTAAGCATCATAAGGATACAAAGCACATATCATTGCTCACTGCGGTGTCTGCAGAACCTGCGACAGTACCTGCCTTGTTCTAAGGGACTGATAACTGTTTCTGTGACTAAAATTACTAATGGAACTGTTCATAGACACTAACTTAACCTATTCCTGTTTAAAATGCACTTTACCTTAGGAGGCAGTAATCATGAAGTGTAAGTCTTTTGCCCATAGACAACCAAGTGTTATCATATGACTTTGTTGATAAGCCAAGAAAATATTTAAACTGCACATGTTCAGAAAACCGAAGAGTTCAGGAAAAGAAGACATTAAAATAAAATCATCCTTACTGATTCTAGTTTGAGGGCAACTGTGTATTTTAAGAAGAATACCCTAATTTTTAAAATAAAGACATGTAAAGGGAAATTGGTTGTGATTTTTTAAAATAAGTATTTTAATTTACTAATTGTGTTATTTGTAACTTATAACAACTGAAAATATGTTGTCAAGATCTTTAATACAATGCCTGTTACAGAGTAAGAAGTCTATAGTTTGTTCAGTATCTCTGACTTGCAATCTTCAAGAAGCTGTAGGTGATGCTTTGACTAATTTTGCCAGGTGGAAACAGAGTAGTTTTTCAATAAATATAATGGAGAAAATTTGACTCCAAGGTGAAATTAGTGTGAAGATTCTGTTGGGAAGCTAAAATTTAGTAAGTCAAAATAGGAGAAAGAAGTGCCAGGTGCCAGTCAGAAGGGATGAACTTAGAAACCAAGATGATGTAACTACAATGGAATACATGAAGAAGGATTTTAAATATTATAAAGAATTATCTTTCATTCCTGACTTCCTTTTAGGAAGAGAATATGTCATGATACATGGATGGGAGTGCTTCTTTTAAATGGCCCACAGCAGTAAAAACAATTTTGAATAAACAGTGAGTGTGACTCTGAATCAGAACGTGTGAAGCAGACTACAAGAGCACTTGTCAGATCAACTGGGATGATAATGGAAACAGTCTGTATTGCCACTTGACAGTGAGGATTTCCTGACAAAATGCTTGTGGTAAAGTCCCTTCCTTTGGTTCTGACTTTCCTGGGTTGCTTTTATCCTTTGACTGCACACAATAATCTACACATAGCTACACACAGCTATAAATCTTCTTCCTGTGTAGTCTCTAACCCCCCCATCCTCACATCACCAACCTAGAAAAGAAGACAGAATTTGTATCCTAGCTTTCTTAGTCAGGTCAGCCTGGCCAGTATAATTAAAGTATCTACCTTTCAACCAGTCACTATGACCTGATGAATGGTATAGACTAACTGACTAAGGCTTAGTTCCATGACCTTTATTAGAACTAAGTACAGTAGTCTGTAGGATGATATAAGCTGTTTGACCTAAGGGAATCTGCCTAACTGTGGAAGTTAGTACGGAGTTACTGTGTTCCAAATCAGAAACCTGGACAGTTAGGCAACTTATGAAAAATGCAGACTGGATTCTCATAAGGAAACCAATAAATAAATAGTAGATAAAGAGATCATAGTATAGTCACTGAGGTTCTGATAATTGAAAAAAAGTAAAATATGTACAGAAAATCAAGGTGACATGCAATTCAGCCATTTTGATGCTGATGATATAATTTCTTATGTTTCCTAAACCAAAATCAGCTAGAATATTGTTTGCTATGTGTATTTTAGAAACTTTCTACTTAAAACAATAACTATGACTCTCTTCTCCTCATACTTTCATTATTTTCTTCCTCCCTGCCCTGATTCTCTTAAACAATTTAGTCCTAAAATCATTAGATAGAGGAAAAATAAAAGTGGCTGTCACAAGTAGAATGGAGCCATAGTGACTTAGGGCAAGATGTCAAAGCCCAGGCAGGTAAGGCAGGTGCCTGCGGAGGCAAGATGCTTTATTCATGATGTCGGGACCTACCCCAAAAAGGAAGATATCCATTAAGATGGGATATCAGATGGTTAGTGGACCTGGTGGAGGGTAGTTTAGGTTTGGTTACATCTGTTGAGTGACCTGAGGTTGGAAGTCAAGCCATAGAGGAATGGTAAGAGCATATTTACAGAAACATAGAGGATATCAGAATCTCAGTAACACAAAGGGAGTGTCCAGTTAGCCTAGCATGGTTGTTGGTACCCAAGCTGGGAAAGGATGATACTGAAGCAGGAGAACAATAGAGCAAAGATGAGAAGTGAGTTGAAAATAGTGAGTTGATGAAAAAAAGTAAATATATTAAGAACACAAGAGGCAAGTTTCTCATTGCCCAAGGTACAAATAAGGAAAGGAAGAAAAACAGAACCCTGTGTTGTTAGGCCAATATTATAGGCATCTATGCAAACATATATTTATAACCACAGTAGTATGCATTCCCAACCTCTGTCTACTGAAGAGAAATAATACCTTCAAAAGTAATTATTACATCCTGGACCCTGGTGTTTTTTTCTATATACCAGGTTTTGTTAAAAAACAACTGGACTCTTTAGGGTCATGTCTCACTGTGTAACTGGGGTAGGAAAAATTACCAAATGAACCTGGTACATCTTGTGCCAGAAGAGAAGGAAAACACTTCAAGAACAATGGGTCCTTGCTAGTGGATATTGAAGCCAACTTGAAGAGACTTCCTACTAGTTAAATTGGAGCAGCATCAAATTAATGCATAAGCACAAATTAATTATAATGCAAATAATTATAAATCCTTGAATAAAGATGAAATACATATACATAAATATACACATACACAAATTTAAAGTGATGAGGAGTAGAGTAATGGGATAAAAACATATTTCAGAGTTATTACCAACATTTTAATTACAAAAGAGAAAGGAGTAACAAAAAGTCTGGGAGATACTTCTTTAATCAAATGATCATGTAGTGAAGTAGTAATGAAGTAAACACAGAATGTATAAATATGCCAAAATAATTTATCTTCTGATAGACTATAATGAGAAAGATGTAAGATTGCTTCTGTATTTTGTCTTCCAAAGATTTTATAGCCTGCAACTCATCATAAGGAAACCTCAAACCAAACTTAAGGGATGTGTACAAAATAACAAGCCTATAGTCTTCAAATGTGTTAAGGTCACGAAATTTAGTGAAAGATCTCAGATGTTCCAGACAGGAGAATAAAGAGATATGTACACTAAATGTAAAGTGATACTAAACAATCTTTTTAAAAATTATATAAATAATTTATTTGTGTATTTCACCTCATTGTAATCTCCAGGGGTCACCCACCACCTCCACTCCCTGGCTGCTCCAGCTAGTCCCCCATTGTGTACTTTCATTTGGTTGTCCATATATTAGTGAAACCATTTGGTTTCTGTCTTTTTCTTTCTGACTTGTTTCTGCTTGTGATTTCTTCTAGGTACATCCATGTTACCATAAAATCATCAAATTTGTCATTTTTAATTGATGAGTAATATTCCATTGTGTATACATGCCACATCTTTTTCATCCATTTGTCAGTTTTGGGACATTTGGGTTGTTTCCTTGTCCTTGCAATTATAAATAGTGCTGCAATGAACATCCAAGCACAAGTATCCCTTTGTACCCACATTGAGATCTCCTTTGGGGTAGATTCCCAGAAGAGCAATTGCTGGGTCAAATGGTAGTTCCATTTTCATTAGTTTGAGGGTCCTCCACACTGCTCTCCATAGTAGAAGACCAGTTTACATTCCCACCAGCAGTGCAAGAGTGTTCCTTTCTCTCTGCATCCATGCCAGTACTTGTTATTGCCCATTTTGTTTGTTTGTTTTTTTGTTTTTTTTATGTGGGCCATTCTTACTGTGTAGGATGGTATCTCATTGTGGTTTTGATTTGCATTTCCCTGATTGCTGTGATGTTGAGCAATTTTTTATATGCCTGTTGGTCATTTGTATTTCTTCTTTGGAGAAGTGTCTTTTTAGTTCTCCCCATTTTTTTTTGCCTTTATTTTGTCTTTTTGTTTATCTTTTAATATTAAAAAATTTATTTATCTTTCCCCATTTTTTGATTGGACTTCTTGTTTTGTTTTTGGTTAGTGTGTGAGTTCCTTGTGGGTCTTTGTTATTACACCCTTATCACTCTTGTGGAGGGCAAAGATTTTTTTCCGATTCGGTTGGGCTTCTTTTTGTTTTTTCTATTGTCTCTTTTGTTGTACAGAAGCTTTTTAATTTGATGTAGTCCCATCTGTTTATGTTTTCCTTCATTTTTTTGCCATCTGTAGATGTGTCCAGAAAGAGATTTCTGAATTGTAATTCATGGAGTGTTCGCCCAGTTTTCCTCTTTGTATGTTATGGTTTAGGTCTGACATTAAGTCTTTTATCCATTTTTTTTTGTTTGTTTTTGTTTTGAGACTAGGTCTCGCTATTTTTGCTCATGGAACCGCAGGCTCTCGTTGCCCAGGGTACCACAGACTCAAGCAATCCCCAGCCTCAGCTTCACAGGTAGCTGGGATTACAGGCGCATGCCACCATGCCCAGCTATTTTTCGTGAGGCGAACGTGATAACCACTACACTACGGAAACACCCTACGCCCAGCTATTTTTTTGGAACTAGGTCTCACTATGGGTCCCAGGCGGGACTCAAACCATGATCCCCAGCCGTGGCAGCTTGGCAGCTTCATAGGCTGAAGCTTACAGGCACGAGCCACCGTGCCTGGCCTTTTACCCATTTTTAATTGATTTTTGTATGTGATGTGAGGCAGTTGTCTTGGTCCTTTTTTTTTTTTTGCATGTCTTAGTCCAATTTTCCCAGCACCATTTATTGAAGAGGCTATCTTTGTTTCATGTAAGTTTTTCACTCCTTTGTCAAAGATTAGTTGACTATGTATGTGTGGTTTTGTTCCCAGGCACTCAATTCTGTTCCATTGGTCTGATTGTCTGTTGTTGGACCAGTACCATGCTGTTTTAATTATTATGACTTTGTAGTATGACTTGAAGTTTGAAATAGCTAAACCTCCATTCTCTCTTTTTTGGGGCAGGAGGCTTTTTGATATTCAGGGTCTTTGTTATTCCATATGTTACTCCATATGTTATTCCAAATTTCTGTAATTTTTATTCTATCTCTTTAAAGAATGTCATTGGAATTTTTATTGGGATTGCATTGAATCTGTAGATTGCTTTTTGTAGGATGGCCATTTTGATGATGTTAATTCTTCCAACCCATTAGCAGGTAATGTCTTTCCATTTCCTTATGTTTCCTTCTATCTCTTTTGGCAGCATTTTAAAGTTTTCTATGTATAGTTCTTTCACTTGTTTTGTTCTTTCATTTGTTTTGTTTTTGGTGCGATGGTAAATGGGTGTTTTTGTTTTTTTTAATCTGCTGCTGCTTGGCTTTTTGTATATAGGAAGGCTACTGACTTCTGTGTGTTGATTTTGTAACTGGCTACCTTACTGAACTGGTTTATTGCTTTGAGAAGTTTTTCTGTAGGTTTTTTGGGGTTCTCTATATAAAGAGTCCTGAATCTTTTTATTAGAGGGAATTTTATTAGGACAAGTGGCTAAACTTGAAAGAATTGAAAGGAGACTGGGTATTAGGTGGTGCTAATCAAGTATTACTCAGTTTCTTGATTTTTAATGGTTTCATGGTTGTGGAGAGAATATTTCTTGTTCATAAGAAAATGTGTAAATATGTTGAGGTGGTATAGCATTTGTTAGTTTACTCTCTAATGGTTTAGGAGTAAAAATTCTCTACAGCATACTTTTTAATCTTCTATAAATTTGTGACTATATCAGTTTTTTCCCCATTTTCTGAAATAACTGAAAATTGATAGTAGGCAAGCTAGAATTTTTTAATCTACTGGTCATGCACCCAAAATAAAACATACTACCACTCATTTGAGTGTGTCAGCCCAAAATATATAGTACTGCAGAAAGACTGAGATGTCATTTCTGATGGGTATGATTAAAAAGATACCCAGTACCTCTCTGAACCAGATAATGAGTTGAATAGGCAGCTAAGGATTTCCAAAACAGAGGAAAAGGTGGCAGCAAAAGCTTATAGATTTGAGATAGTTTTGAAGAGTGGAGGCATTTAAGCATAGACGTTTATTTAAGGAGTAGAGGTAAGAAAGTTTTAAAAGAAATGTATGGAACCTAGAATCGATTGCATTCAGAGTGGTCTGGCTGTAGACTGATACTATATTTTGAATTTCATTTTTTACATACAGGGTAAACAGGTAATTTTTTTATGGGCAAGGGAAAATTCAAAATATTTTATATAAATTGAAGGCATCATGAGATCAGGAAAAGACAGTATTGCCATTTTAATTAGATATGACATACAAATGAAATGATTTAGAGAGTGAGATTTATACTTATGTAACCTAAAGAGAATTATAAATTATAGTCACAAAATATTTTTTATATGCTGAAGTAGCAACTACTAAAATGTTATCTTTCTGTGTGCCGATAAGAAGATAAAGTAGACAAATAAGAGCAGTGAAAAGCACTAACAGGAATCCATAAATAATTTCTTATGAAAGTTTAAACTATTTTCAAAGCTTGTCTGAGATACTTTATGTGGGAAAATGTTCACTTATTTATTCATTTATCCAAGCAATATTTGTTGAATATCTATCCCATGCAAAAGTTGTTCTGGGAATGGGAAATAGAGCAGCATTAAAAAAACAGAAGCATTTCCTACATTCATGGAACAATACAATGAACAACGTATTAAAAAAAAAAACGGAGAAATATTTCATAGTTCCACATGATAGGGTAAAAAGAGCCAGGTGTATATAAAGGGAAGTGATGGTGGAGTTATATTATGTTTTCAAGGAAGGGTTGATTCAGTGAGGAAGTCAAATTTAAGTGATAAGTATTCTAAGAAAAAACTACCTTAATATGAATGAGCTCTGCCAGCAGAGTTGTTAAACTGAGATGGCTGTGTAAAAAGGCAAATATGCCCTAAGCAAGAATTAAGATAAGCAAAGAGTGATGCAATGGAGAGCTAATAGGGACCAGATCTCTTGGTTTCTTGGCATAGTGGCAGACCATTGAGGGTTTTTGCCAGGAGAGTGACTGGATTTTATTTACATTTGCAATAGCATAGCAGGGCTAATAATAAGGAGCTAATTCAGTAAGAGGAGGCTGGAGACAAGAAGATGGTAATTTAAGGAAAGGTAGTTAGAGTGGAATTCCTGATGACTGGACTAGAAATTTTGATAGTTGAATTGAAACTATTGTCTTGGTTTATATGTAAGAAGTGAGAAAACTCAAAGACCAAGTTCTTTTTTCTTTTTTGTTCCAATTTATTGAGATATTGAATAGAGAATTTGTATTAAGCAGCAACATGCTGGGAAGGGGGAGGAGTTATAATAGATATCCCTAAAAATAGGACTTTTATTTTAAAAGTAATAAAAGCTTCTGAATTAAGATAAGGGGGTAGAGTCTCAATACAATTTGAGCAAATTGGCTATTTGCACTATGAAATTCCATTTTTCAAATATATGTCAAAATTTTAATATATTTAATTAAATGTAAAACTATAATCACTAATAGCTAACCAAAACTATGCAAGATTAATTTTGGATTATGAAAATGCTTTTTAAACAGAAAAGAAATAAAAGGAGCCACCAAAAAATCAGATTACGTTAAAATTCAACTGGGAAGTATTTGCAAAAATAGTTCAAAGCTTAAATGTCCTTAACAATTATAAAATGCACTGTAAACCAAAATATATTCCAAAATAGAAAAAAAAAGGAATCTGCGAACAGTTTCCCAAAGAAAATATACAACTAACCATTGAAGAAAGTCACAAATTCACTAGTAATTTCTAATTTCTCCAGCAAATTGCATCAGCAATGTTTTACCATTGCTTTATGTGCAGTTATTTCAAAATATATTAATATAAGTAAGATGATATAAACACTTGTATGAACATATTAGCAGTTTACATTTTTATAATATTTCTGGAAAGGAAAAATCAGAAACAGAAAGGTTCATATTTATAAAGTTTCCTGAGTAAGTAGTGCAGGTCCCTGGTATAGTCACATTGAGCTCTGACTGCTGTGCTTCCTCACCAAGACTTTCTGTCCATCTTTAAAGTGAAACTGAAGCTCCAAGGACATTGTGAAATAATGTCAGAATAATGACTGAGATAATGAGCATAGTTGATGCTACACACACTGGTTTGGCAATTGCTGTTAAAGTGGTTATTTTTACTATATTTTTCATTTTTTTTGGAATTGCCAAAGAGATTATCTCTTTATAAAAGAATTAAGTCTCAGTAGGCCCCTTCTGTAAAATGAATATTTACACACTTATATAGTTTTTATAAGGTTTTTCTTCTTTTTCTGACCAATTTAGGGTAGGTACACTCTAGATACTACATTTTTGTCATTTTTTTGCCTACTGCTTACTTTTTCTGAAGCATATTTTTCAAAATGTTTGTTGTTTTCTGAGTATATTTTTAGTACTATTGTGAGAGAATGGGATACTATCCTGAATGAAATAAGACAAATATACCTGAATTATGGAGCTTATGCTTCAATAGTGAAGATAGGGAAAAATAATTTTAAACCACAACCCAATTAGCTAATTAATGGCATGTTTTAAAAGTGGTAGAGGTTATAAGGGGGGGGGGGAAGCAGACCTAGTATAAGGCAAATAGGTATAGGTTCTTAGGTAGTCATTATTTTCTGTTGCATTTATAGAATTTTTTTATATAATGGAAGAATGTGGGTTGTTATACAAAAGAATAAAACTTGAATGAATTTGTAAAACTCATTTCTTATGATTTTTATTTTTTGTAAAATGTCATTTCTCCAAAATTTTGAAGACTGGGAATATCCTCATGAATTTATTTTTCACATAATTGAAACTTTCACTTCAAAATATTGAAACACATTTTTAAAAATAATAATTGATTCAATTTTTCTAATTCTTATACCTATCACAGTAACATATATCTATCAATAGTTTCTAATAGTGTGTAGAAATATTAAGAAGCACTGTAAAATGTTAATAATGGTATTACCCAGAGAACACCATTGTTAACACTTTGATGTGTATTTTTTCAGAAAGTTTGTACTGGAATTTTTGTTTTGTGGGATGACGAAATTTTCTCCTATCCCTCTGGGTTTTCTTGGGCTGAGGGAGCAATCAAATTTATATCAGGCAAACTGAGTCATAGGAAAAAAACCAGCAAATTTACATATGTGTTATGTAGAGAATCTACTTGGATATAGATTTTAAAATAAATTGGTAAAATATGGATATGTTTCTAGAGCTAAGGAATGGGATTTCAGCCTGGGGCTTCAAAGGAGGAGGGATGTTCAAATGATGAGAAGGTGACTCTCAAATACTCTTTAATTCAGTGTTTGCCCTGCCATATAGATTTCTCTGCTAAGGAGGTTATTTCTTGTAAAAACCCCAATTCTGCATAATAAACCCAGTTTTTATTCTTCTGGGTAGTTAAGGGAGTGGTAAAAGTTTCTTATGAGCCTATAGGTCCTTGATTGAACTTAGCTTGAATTCATTCACATGCAAAATGATATGCCTTAAACTTGTTCACTACATCATAGAAAAACCTATCTGAACATCTAGGAAAGATCCATCCTTCATTTGTTTTCCTTTTTCTAAAATGGTGTGCACCTACAAAAGTATCAATATTAACCATTAGAATTTGATCATTATGATAAATGCAAAATTCTATGTCTTCATATATAGATATGTAGTAAAGCTTTTGCAGATTATAAAGCTACAGAATTTTGAACTGTAGGGTTGTAAATCAGAGCTATAATTTTATTTTTGCGTAGGTCATCTCTTCCCCACCTCTTTTATTTTCAGGACCAGAGGTGTTTTTTTTTTTTTTTTCTTTCTTTTCCTGTTTCTTCTTCCTTCCTTTCTTCTTCTTTTCCTTTTTTTTTAATACCCTCACTATATTCTTACATTCCTCTCAAACTTTCTCCCTCTCCACTGCCCTTACTTTAATAGTGTCCCCGAGTTTTTATATGTATTTTGTTTACTCCTTTCCCAAGTAAATGGCCAGTGTTTGTCATTATTATTCTGACTTGCTTTATTACAAATAATGCTCTAGAACTCTTATTGTGCTGTGAACAGCAATATTTTGTCTTTACTTATAGTGGAATACTATTCATTGTGTGGATATGCCTCATCTTCTATATCAAATTCTCTATCAGTGACTTTTTAAGGTAATTCCAGATCTCTTTCCAAAATGGCTGCATAAGTTTACATTACCACCAACAGGGTAGAAGTTTCCCCTTTCCCCACATCCTTTTCACCACTTGCTGTTTGGTTTTTTGTTTTTAATATGTGTCATTCACAAGTGTGAGATAGCTCATTGTGATTTTGTCCTATGTCTTGTCTCCCTTTTTAAAAACAATGACGGGCATTTTCCATATATTTGTTGGCCTTGTGAATATCCTTTTTGGAGAATTGTCTGTTCAGATCTTCCACCCACTTTTTATTTTTTATTGTTATTATCATTGTTGAATGTTTTAATTTTTTTCATTTATCTTGGCTATTAACCCCTGTTGTTCCTAGAATGAGTACATATTTCCTCCCATTGGGTACATCCTTCAGTTTTTAAAAACAATGATATCTTCTATTGAGTTGTAAAGGTTAGACCCTTAAGACAACATTTTGTCCTTTTTGCCCTTAATCACACATCCTGTTGTTTAAAGATAACTTTTTCCCACCAAACACCATTTGTATATTGACCTAACTTAATCCCCTAAATAATGCTGCTGGGTCAGTATTATTCACATGTTAATAATGCAGAAAACTGTGTCTCAGGACCTTAATAGTGTTGTGCTTTGGTGATTTATTTCTAAGCTGGAACTGAAGGTCAAATCCAGATCTCTCCTTCTCTCCTCTCTGTACTGTACTGATCTTGCACCTGTGGCTAAAAGCACAGCATTGCAAACTTTCAATTTAGCATTTGAAATAAAAGCAAAGTGAATTCAACGCCATGTATAGTATATTTCTAAAAATATTGTTTACTGGGCTAGGTGCGATGGCTCATGCCTTTAATTGCAGCCTACGAAGTGAGGTTGAGACTAGGAATCACTTGAGTTCGCGGGTTCTAGACCCATCCGGGGCAACATAGCGAGACCTAGTCTCAAAAAATAGCTGGGTGTGTTGGTGTGCAACCATAATCCCAGCTACCAGGGAAGCTGAGGCTGGGGATCACTTGAGTCCATGGTACCCTGGGCAACTTAAGCCTGCAGTTCCCCGGGGAAAGTAGGAGACCTAGTCTCAAAAAAAAAAAAAAAAAAAAAAAAAAAAAAAAAAAAAAAAAAAAAAAAAAAAAAAAAAAAAAAAAAAAAGAAAAAGAAAAAAAAGAAAAGAAAAAAATATATATATTGTTTACAGCTCAGGTTGGTACTTTAAAATAGATACTTTTTAAAAGGTTACAGACAAAACAAAGAGAAAAATGACATGAAAGCCAACTCCAGCATATCATTTATAGAGGAAAGCCTAAATGTGTTTGACTTACTTAACTTAGAGAAGAAACTGATATATTGAAAAATGTTTCTGAAGGTGATCGTTCTAATACATGTTTTCTGTGATTATAAATTATGAGAAAAATAAAATTAATGCAGAGGTATTTGTGTACAATAAGATATTTTCATTGTCAGGATGCTTTCATGAGATACTCTAAGGTCTCCAGCTTTACAGGTTATTGTGTGAAGAACACATATCCACCTAAGTTTACACAATTATATACTGAAGTCAACTTTAGACTTCATTAATTAACTAATCCTGTCAAGCTGATATGTATTGGGGACCTACCTTATGCCTGTCACGATGTGTTAGTGTAAACCACCTGACTCAAATATAATTTATTCTAGTGTATTCTAGTTAATGCCATTACAGAAACTGTGACAAATCTTATGCAAGTAATTTTTTTGTTTCTTCTTCTACCTTTACCCCTAATCAAAAACATCTCTGTTCATGACCTGCTTAGTTTTTACAGATCCACAACCTTTTATCAGATATACTTGGAAATGCGTTACAGAATTCAGAATCTTGGGAAAGTTGTATTTGTGAATTAGTCTTTGAAAAGTAGTATATACTATGGATATGAAAAGACCATTGCTTACCCATATGCATCTTTTACATTTAAAAATGTGTAAATGATTAAACAGCATGCCTAAATGAAGCACATATAGAACCCCTTTCAAATGCTAGTAAATATATTTGCCTTGATGAAGGAACTTCATCAAGGAAGGGCTCTATCTTGAACCTCCCATTTTACAGTTGTCTTAATACATTGGGCAGCTTTAATGGAGTAACATATATTGGGTGACCCACAAGCAACAGACATTTGTTTTTCACAATTCTGGAGACTAGAAGGCACAGCATATTAGGTATGTGGGGAGAACTTGCCCTCTCACTGACAACTCTCTTCTCCCTGTAACCTTATATGACTGAATGGATGAGGAATCTCCTTGGGATCTCTTTCATATAAGGACAGTAAATCCATCATGTGAGCTCCATATTCATGACCTAGACTTTCCAAAGGCCCACCTCCAAACACCATCACACTTATCTTTTCAGCATGTAGGTCTTAGGAGGGAAACACAAGCCTTCATAACAAAATAGCTGAACATGCAAAAGGTAGCAAAATGCACACATCATTAGATCTGAAATTTGCAAATATTTCCCTCATATGAAAATACTTTTACTAGCCAATACAGTTTACTTAATCAACAACTTGTTCTCTTTCTTAAGAAGTATCTTTTACCTCTCCCCTTCTGTAAGATGCACATTCATTTGTCTTGGAAAGCGGTATAAATTCACTGGCACAATATTTAGCTTAATTATGGGTGTTTCCATTCATAAAATGATTAAACAGCACAGGTGACACAGGTGAGGGTGAATCAGATTGAGTATAGGAGTAATAAAATGGAGGGAAGGGTGCTAATATCCAGTGATTCTATTTTACTATTTGGTTCATCAAAATATAGCCCAGTTTGCCTAGACAAATGCCAAGGACACATTTAAATAAGAATTTGGAATTATGACCTGAGAAAGGAATAATTATATGCATTTAGTAAGTGAAAGTCTGACTCGAAAGTTATAAGCTTTGGGAAAATATCCTATTTTAAAATGTATGTGAAATAAACATTATGTGGTAAATTCTAATTTGTTGCATAATTTATTAAGTATTGTCAGTTATTGGGTCTTTGAAAAAGTTTTCACTTACATATGAAGGAATAAACCTGTATAAAAAACCAGTTATCTGCAGCTTTAAGAGAGCAGTGCTCTCTTAGAAATGAAGTATGTCAAGGAGTTCAACGAAGAAAAGAAACATACACATTTAAAAATCAAAATCATCTTTTTTTAAAATTAAGGTTTTATCTGTTGTATAATAGGTAAACTACTGTGATATGTAGTTGCCTGTTTAACTTTACATCTGCTTTGATTTTGGCACTTTAGCTAATTCAAATAAATTTTGTGAAGTTAAGCACTTTCAAGAAAAGGAATAGGAGAACCTAATTTAACCTAGAGTGTCTCTTTTATTCTTCTGTTATTCATTTGAAGTGCCCTATCAGCTTGAACTGACCAACTTCAGTCATTTTTATCCTTTTATTTTTTTTCTCTAATGTAAACTGAAATTCCCTGCTGTTCGTGGTATTTTAGTGTTTAGCATCATTTAATGAGCAGGTATCATTAAACTTAAAAGGTCCTTTTCTGTATATCTCTGATTAGTTAGTGAAGGAACCAAACCAAAGAATTTCTCTTAATATATTTTGATGTTGAACCATTTTTTATTGAATTGCTATTGGATGAAATAGAAAATAATAATTTTGGTTAACATGGAATGGGTTCTATCAGGTGACTATGAAGTCTGCTAAAGTTGTACAATATAAATTGTTTACAAGAATTGCTCTATGGTATGTTCCCTTTCACATTTAGGTGTATAGGTTTCTAAATAATTTAGTACACTTGTCTTCTGTAAAAACATATAACTAGAGATGTTTTGATATCAATGCTATATAATCTTTATCATAAAAGCATAGTTTATGAATATATCATGTCAGCAATTAGAAGTCTTAAATACAAAACTCATTAATCAAATAATTTAAAACTATGCTTAATTGCAGTTCTTTTAAATTGCAATAAGAAATAAACTATTAAATTATAAAGAAACGCTACTATTAATTTTACACACTTCCTCTTTGATGTTCAAGTATCCTATACTTGATACTGCTGATATTTTATTACTCTTATTTTGCTTTTAGAAAGAAAAGAGTATCTGTGAGATAAATAGCATGGAGCCAAAATAATGAGGCTAAAATGCAAGCAAAGGTCACATAATGTGTAGTAAGTTGCAGATGCCATTGTGTGACATTAACTTTGGTAGCAGGTAAAAGATGTAATAGTGCTGCCTACTGGTAAAAACTAGTAATGTTTAAAGGATAAGTGAAAAGCAATGTAGTAAAGCAAAAGTGTAAGTGGTATACACAGTTATGTAGTGCTGCTCTTATTGACCTATTGTCCAGTATATTCCTTTTATTAGCATTAGTGAAATTATTATAAAAGTAAAATTTTGACATGTAACTTTTTTATTGTTAGAGAATATACTCTTGCTCTCTGCAATAATATGCTGCCTATACAATTTGTCTTGTATATGATTCTTCTTTGATAACCTTAACTTTTACCTTAACTTTTCTTATAGGCAGTATCTCCAAAATGTATTTAGTTGAAAAGTAATACCTTGCTTATGAGAAATAACTTGTCAATTTTAATCCTTGACAGATGGATATTTAGACAGTCTATTGAGACCAAGTATTCATAGACGTAATATATTCATATATGCAGTAATCAACATATAAATCTAATTGGAAAAAGAATTATACTCCTTCTAAAGCATTGATATCACAGTTTGGGCAAATTGAAAAATAGTATATCTATTACATATAGGACAATTATTCTCATGTTCCACTTCACATAAGTTCATAGTTTTCTATGCTGGAAGTAAACATTTTTCCTAGAATTGTTTTAACATATATGTAAGTTTGCTTTCAATAATCTAATTTTGTTTATAATCTTGATCAAATTCTTATAAAAGTGAAGCTTTACTTATAACCATTTTTTGTTAATATTTATTGCATAGTGTCAGTATGGACATGGCATCATATACTTAATTAAATGCCTTGGTTTCATTCTTATTTGAATCCTTTTTTACACATTTTAGCTTTATTTTCAGATATCAATTATATAAAACTTATTTGTAAACCATGTGCTATATAAATAGTTTTTGGGAAATGAAGAAACTGCTCTTTGATTGCATAAAACTTACTCACATATAGCAGTTTCATCCTGAAAAAGAGTTGGCTCACAACTAAATTGAAGAAAAAGAGAAAGTGTTTTTCAGTATCCAAAATTTACTGTTGCTTCCTAGAGGGAAGAAAATTACAGGTCAAAGTGTCTTTTCCAGTGCTTAAATATACTCCCTTTTATACCTTTTCTTCATCTCTTTTTACTTCATCCTTTTCCCCTCCTCCCTCCCTGCTTTGTAAGTTTATATCACTAGCTTTATTTCTGTTGTGTCTTTCCTGTGTGAACTTTAAAATTAAATTCTGGTCATGTAAAATTGAAAGCATCTCTACTTTATATTTTAAGAATTTTATTCTGATTTTTGTTATTAGCTAATAGAGAAAGAGCAAGGGGAGGAAAGAGGAAAGAGGAAAATGAGGAAAGTGAGGGAAAGAATGAGCAAAAAGAATAGCAAGTGAAATGGAAATACATCAAATTACATTGTTTGCAAATGCTGTGTATCAAAGAAAAAGTGTGAACACTGTCTAAATGTGTGAGAAATTGATGTTTCTCTTAAAATAATCTTTATAACCTGCAAAATAAATTAATAAATAAATAAAACATCCCTGTCTAAAAGAGAAATAGTTGGAATTACAATTCAGTTTGCCTTAATAATATAACAATTAAATATCAGGCCACCAATAAAGTATTTTAATAGCATAGCAAATAGCAATACAATTCTGGTTTTGAAATGTAGCAATATTTTTCCATTGTGTAGTTTTGCTAGCTCCCTAACATAAATGCTAGTGTCAAAACCAGGTGCTGACAGTAGTGTGCACTGTGGCCTTTATCTTCTAGGTTCATTCCCTAAAATTGTTAGTTTATTGAAATAGAATGAGAAAAATCCTTTACATAGTGAGAGGTGGTAGACCACAAATATTATATATATATATATTTTTTTTTCCCCACAATGTGGCTAACCATATGTTAGCCAACAAGAAAAAGAAGTTACATTTATGAGCAGTTTTCCTAACATAACATTTTATACATATTTTTATTTTTATGTGACTATTATTATTATTATTATTTTGAGAATAGGTCTTGCTATTTTGCCCGTGGAACCGCAGGCTCATGTTGCACGGGGTACCATGAAATCAAGCCATCCCCAACCTCAGCTTCCCAGGTAGCTGGGATTACAGGCGTGTGCCACCACACTCAGCTATTTTTTTAGAACTAGGTTTCGCTACATTGCCCCAGGCGGGACTCGATCTGCCATCTCTGGTTCCCGCCCGCCCGCCCCCCCCCCACCCCCGCAGCTTTCTAGGCTGCAGCTTACAGGCATATCTTATGTGACTATTTAAACCATTTTTTTACTGCATATATATTACTGGCATTTTGCAAAAATGTGGACGTTTAGAAATTAAAAATAAGTTTATCTAGGCAGTACTTAAGACAATATTGTAGTGTCATTCAATAAAGATGTATTTTTTATCCTCTTATTTGATTATGTTTTCGTTCCAGACATAGCTTTCCTATGCGCTATTTTTTAATTTAACATAGTTTCAAAATCCATCTTACAAGAACATACACAAATATTTTAATTCTCAGTTATTATGAAACTATTTTCATTGTTTAACCCTTATAAAACATCGTAAAATTTTATATTTTTTGTAAAATTCATTAAGCATTAATGGTATTTGAAATGTTTTATCCTTATGCTTGTTTTGCTTAAGAGCCCTTTATTCACTTATTTATGAACTACTGGAATTTGACATTAAATTACTTTTATTGCTATTTTTTTGTTATAGTAGACATCAAAAACAATAAATTTAACTTATCTTGACTATCAGATAAGGCTACCACATTTCAAATAAAAATTTTAGCCCTTATTTTTTGTTGAGTCATTTTAAGTCAATTTATATAAACATAGGTCTCTGCTATAACTTTTGGTTTGTGACTCCATACTGCATAATATAATGACTGTATATCTTTTCACATCACTGATGACGATATATTTAAGGAAAAACACTTTATTTACATAAGCTGAGTGGCCGGAAAAGAACATATCCTCAGTTTTCATGGGCTACTTCAGTCTTTGTAACTTTTTCTTCATTGTTTTATTGTAACCTTTGTTGTTGTTCTTGCTATAATTCTATAGAGTTCTGTCATTTCTCATTAATGAAACCAATGCTTTAAAGTAAAATTGAATTAGATTTTGATAAATTAACCCAATTTGTTTAATTATCATTGATGAAGCCATTTTGATATACTATACTGGAAAATTTTGACAATTAGTTGAGATTTGGGTTAAAACATCTAAGACTTTGGGGAAGCAATATTGGCTTAAATGAATCTAATAGCAATTAAATGATTAGCACTTGTTTAATAAGTTACAAAATTTCAGTTGAGTTCTAGTTTCTGTTTTGACTTTCCCTGGAAATAATACAAAGTCATATTGGAGCCCTTCTTTTCATATACTTGGTGTTTTCTGACTAACTCAGATCATGTGTATACATGTATATATAATATATACATGGAATATATAAGTATCAAGAGAAAGTATATGAAGGCATCACTACTTATGGTTATCTTGTTGCATTGCCCATGCACCAAAGCTCTCAAAAATAAAAATAAGTTGTTCCAGTGAAAAATAAACTCAGTAAATATTTTTAATGAACATTTTATTGACTCATCCCTTATTTCATCATATGACTATTTCAATGGAATATTTAACTGTCTTTATTTTACCATATTAATTGTTAATTGTGTTACCATGTCAAATTAGTTAGTATTCCACTTCCTCAATTTCCTCCCCTTTAAAACGAGAGAGCTAGTAGTATTTATGTCATAGAGTTTTTAAGATTGTTTGCCAATTCATTTCCCTTCTCCAATTTCCACCTCTTTATTAATTCATTTTATATTTTGGTCAAAGTTAACTTTCCTAAAACATGTCTAATTGCATCACTTTTCAGCTTTGATAATGATTTTAATATTCCCTATTTTCTGCTGGATATAGTTCAAATTCTTCCTCTGCCACTCAATTTCTTCCACTTTCAAATCTTAACACCTTCTTGCATAGTCCATTGCTTTCCTACTCACTGAGTGCACTACAGTCTATCTGAATATTATGCCTGTCCAAGATAGAGCTCATCATTATGTTTTTTATGCAGTTAGGTATCAGACTGGAGCATTCTCAAGTACAGTTCCTTTTTCAATAATTTGGTTTGTTCATTGGAGGTCCATTGTCAATCCTGGTTTGTCTTCCCTATGAGGCTTAATTGTTCTTCCATGGTGATTTTTTTGAACTCAGAATCACACTACCTGGTATTTATACTCTCTTAGTGTTCTTTTATTTTAACTTACATACTAGATGGGCTTAGAACCATTCTTCTGTATATTCTTTAATTGGAAATTTCTGAGGCATGTGTTATACTATCAGTTCCTCCCCTGCCTCTTCTCAGGGCCTAATATAGTATATTTCACATAAATAATGCTCTGTTATGATTAGGAAGATGTTGTGGCATAAAAGGAAATAGACAGGCATTTGAGTAAAAAACACCTGTATTTGAAGACTGAATTTCATATGGTGTTTGACTCTGAGCAAGATGACCTATATAAACTCCAGTTTCCTCAGATTGTAAAATGGGGACTAGTGTGTTACTCATTTTTCAGGCTGAATGCAAGAATTAGAGATAGTACATGTAAAGCAATTCTAATATTGCTTGCTTGTAGTAGATGTTCAACAAATATTTCCATTTTTACTTTGCATGGTGGAACTTACTAACCATATCATATAGTATGGTGGTGCATGTGAGGTGAATGTAAGATGAATCACTGCTGATAGGCTCGGCTCTCAGAGTTCATTTTTGAATAAGAGAGCATATGTAGTCTTGATAAAAATAATTCCCACTGCCTTTATAAAAGATATCCTGGCTCTATTATGACCACACATGAGTGGCTACCTTGTTTACATTTGTCAACTATTTCCTGAAATATCCCTGCGAACACTAGTGTTTGAGTGCAAAAAAGACTTTTGTCACCTTCATCTAATAAGTGTTTCATTTATTTGTACATTTAAGCAACAGGTATTTGAAGATTCTAACTATGAAGATAATGCTATTCAATTCATTATTAATCTTGAAGCATTCCACTCACAAGGAACTTTAAACTTGGTTTAGGAAGATGAAATATATACCTAAATGGCTGTGAGAAAAAAGGGACATGGATAAAGCATTAGGATTCTGATTCAGTTGCAGCCCTCCAGCAAAACTCTAGTAGTCTCCATAGAAGAAAATTGTGTTTCACTCTCTCACATCCCAAAGGTGTTTGGATTACTAAAGTGATGTAAGAATGTATTTAGACTAATGGAAAGGAAACTGGGATTATTCCTAAACCTGTGTTTCTTAAAATTCAGATTAAAATAAATAATTATAAATGAAATCCATTGTCCCTCTTCCAGGTTCCTGTCTATGAAAAAATACATCCTTAGATCAAAATAGTCACACATTTGAAATAGCAAAGGATTCCCTCTATAACATATTAATTTGTATGTTAGTTTAAATAAAAGATAAGCATAACACTCAGAATATGGAGACCTTACCATTTTGAATAAAGGGATTTCACTGAAAGGTATAGGACAAAGCAGACAAGACGCCCATGTTTCTGTTTTGTTAAAATGTATATTCCAGCTTTTATCTGTTTGAAATGGTGGCAATTTAGTAAATGCCACCAATTTAGTTTAGATTTTATTCTTACGGTGTTACAGTTTTGATAGCACTGGGCATTTCTTCCTGTTAGTTTGTTCTGCTTTCAAGAATGGTATTTAATCAGTGTCCTAGCTCCTTCGATGTGTCTTGCTTATAGATCCCTTTGCACTAGAGAGAACAACCAAGTCTTCTAAAAGCTGACAGTTGTCCAGGATATTTACAACTGATCATATCCAATTTGGCGGGAATTTGACCTTTCATGCATTCTCTTGCATATTTTTTTCCTGAGGGAAAAGCAAGATAGCTTTTGATTGAACCTAGTACATAGCACACAGTAGGTACTCAGTTTATTTTATTTTATAAAGGAGTTTTAAATAAAATGTTTTTGGTGAAATGTGTTTACTTCAAATAAAATTGGCAGTGTCATAATATAGTGACATAACTATTAGAGTGCCTGTTTTCAAGAAACTGAAAGATTCTAAAAGGATTTTCTTTAAGAAAGAAGAAGAAATTATAATAAGGACTAAGAAAATAACCACATTCTGGTTAGAGACTGTTTGTAAAATGACTACTATTATTTTGGAAGACATAGTTAAGATTTTTCACTTAGTGGCATCCCCCTGATCACATACCCTGCCACAAGATTATAAAAAGAAAAGAGTTTTATTATGCAATGTAATGTAGTCA